>CABHPH010156105.1:0-22760 GCA_902168325.1 Peromyscus nudipes
AGGGAGAAATCAATGCAAGCTAACAACTCCCTTCCCGCCGTCCTACCCCACTCCAGCTTCCCTCAGTATCCACAGCGCTCAAGCGTGTGATCACAACATAACATGAACCAGGAAAGCCAGAGAAGAAAGTCACCAGGGACGTCAGCCACAGCATCTTTTTTCTCACGTGGCCTGTGATGCTATAAAACTCCGCAGGAGGTCGTTTCTCTACTCTCTTCCTAGGTTCTTCGGGCGGAGAAGAGGACGCAGCGGACCAGATATTCGTGCACCTGTTCAGGGACCCCGCCTCCGAAGCCGGAGGGCGGGTTTCTGAGGGAGGATGGCTGGCTGCTGCAAAGCCCTCTGGGAGTTGTAGTTCCGGATGGCCGCGCTTTGACAGAGGCGGCGGGCCGGACGAGCCTAGGACTCCATCCCCCGCCAGCCCCCGCGGCTTAAGCCGTTGTCTCTTCCTGTTTAGGGGACAAGTCGCCCGACGGCCGCCAACTGCGAGGTCTGCGAAGGGGTCTTCGCCTCCTGATCGGGTGTTCCGAGGTAGAAGGATTGGCCTGCTGAGGTACAGCACGTTCTCGCTCCTGGCAAACTCACCCTGGGACAGTCTGAGAGGGAGCCCAAGCGAGGCGGGAAGGGCTGAGCTTGCGGTCAACCGGCTGTCACCACCGAGGGGTTTTGGGGATGCGGGGAGAGCCAAGCCCTGGGTCAGGGAGACTGACCCGGAGCGGCGCGTGTCCCTTGAGTGGGTCGAGTGCAGGGAGTCCGAGGAGGCTGAGGAAGTCTGGGGCTGCCGGAGCCTCCGGAAAAAGGCAGGGAGAGTTACAGCAGGTCAGCACCCGAAGCCGGGATGAAAGGTCTCTTAGGATAACTGCAAGAACAGACGTGTCCCGTGAGAAAGCTAGAGAGAGGAATTGAGAGCTGAAGCCTCCTTGTGTCTCGGTTTGCAGCCACGGGTACTCCTACCACCCTGGTGGTAAGGGTATTGCTCAACTTGTGTTTGTACGGGTGCTGGAGAGCCAACCCAGGGCTTGGTAGATGCAATGAAATCACTGTACCACCAAGCCACTTCCCCAGCCCGTGAGTGAGCGCCCTGAGAGTGGAAGGCACGGTGTGTTGGCTGTCTTGCAATACTGGAGCTGTGAGGCAGCTGGTCAAATGCATTCTCCTCGCTTTACAAATCAGGAAACAGACCCACCGAGTTGGAGACACCCGCTTATCAGCAATCAATTATTAGCCAACTCGTCCAAAACCGAATTGTCGTGATCTTTTGGCAGTGCCGTATCTATTGTTGAGACCAGTAGATTTGAGTGCCCTTTTCCATTTTGATGACTTCAGATATGACAAAGAACCGGCATGTGGAGTAATAGGCAAAAAGGTTTTGTTCATTATTTGTTTTGGGTTTTGTTGATTGTTTTCAACAAAACTTTTCAGTAGGTCAAATGTCACTTGCCAATTAAAGAGAAATGTATGCGCCTTATAAACAACTGCTGCCAGATAGACATGGAGTAATCCCAGGACTCAGGAGGGCGAGGCAGATGTAGGCATGGTCTCCCGTTAGATACGTAAATAATGAGACTTTCTCAAACCTGAAAACCAGAGGTAGAGAGATGACTGGTCCCTAAAGTGCTGACCTTGCAATCATGAAGACCTGAGTTCTACCTCCAGAACCTTTGTAAAAACCAAACCCAGGTGCTCTAATGCACGGAGTAGCCCCAACACTGGGGAGATAGAAACAGCAGGATCCCAGGCTTGCTGGCCAACTAGTCCAGCGGAGTTGGTGAGCTCCCGGTCCAGTGAGAGCCACTGCCTCAAAAAGTAAGGTAGAGGGAAGACACCTGACTTCAGCTTCTGGCCTCCACATGCATGTGTGCACACACCTGAACGTGTACATACACATCCACTGCACAGACGAGAAAAATCAGCTACTTCCATATTAACAAAGATGTCACATACCTCTAAGGAAATAAATTTACCTTGCATTCCCAATTTTGCCTACCAGAACTTTGAGAACAATCAACTTTAGATTTCCTCTCAAAATCTTTAGTGTGTACATATTATGCAGATAAAAATATCCTATTGTAGTTTTATAATACTCTATTAAACAGGGGTAAACTCAGGAAGAGTTTACCCATACTGCAAACATGAATTACAAATGAAAACAGCATGATGTTATTATAAAGGATCTATATTGGCATAAAAGTGAAAAAAATCATAAAAGGTTAAAATTTTCTAGCAGGCCTGAATTTGTATAATACACTTAAACTTCAATACATGGCTAGGAGTTTTTCTTTATCCAGAACTTAAGAGAATCTAGTGTTGCTGGTGTGGGGGGGAGGAGAGGTTCTTTGGTGCCATGATGCTGCTTTGGTGATTTCTAAACTGTACTATGTCGAGCGCTGCCAGATTTTAACATCCTTAGTTGATCAGAATAGAAACATGTTCTACTGGTGACATCAGAATTGTAGATTTATGGCTATTAGCTATTAACACACTAGTAAATTATTCATAAGGAAGGAATTTATGTAAGTGTGTTAGTAGACTCTCTAGGAGATTTATAGAGAAAATAGATATGTATACAATAACAGCTTCTACCAGACTCCTTTTTAAAATGACGTGATTCCCTTGTCTTTATACTATAGAGGTAGATGAACTCTTACCAAATTTTACCTGCTAATGACTATATTCTCCTTTTATAAAATGTTATTAGAGTCTAGCTATGCATATTCATTTCCATATTATCTATCACAGTAAAAGGCAGAGTTGAATAATTGCAGACATCCACTGGCTGGATAAACTTAATTAATTTTTTTCTGCCCCTTTACAGAAAAAAAAGTCACTCTATGGCCTAGTAAACTGAATATAAAGTGTCTGAAATTTTATAAAATATGTAAATATATTAGATAATAACTAATATCAGCCTCTGAGAAAGGACATAAATAAACTCCTCGGATGTTTATGCCCATAGTAATATTTATCTTACCACAACCTAGTCTATTCTGCAAATTGATGCTAGCTTGTTAGCATAGATACTACAAGTTTGCTAGTGGATATTTATAAGGAGGGCTAGAACATCTAGGCCCTTCTGATCATAAGCAGAGACCACTGAAGGTAAGCAATTCCAGCCTCTGTCCATGCTACTACCAGCCACAGCAAGCCCAGCTCCTGCTGCCTGGGGTTGGAGTCAGCTTGAATTATAGTCACACATTAATCAGCCCATACTCTCCTTTCTAGTACCTCTGTGATGTTTATCATACCAAGTCACATATGCAGGTCATATATTAACTTAAAGCCCCACCCCCTTTAGAGACCCGTGGGAGCGGGAATTTAGAAGGCGGGGCTTTATTCAAAGCCATTCTTACAATTTAGTTTGTTGCAGGAAGAGGGGAGAGGGCAACAGTGCCTTGGGTGTGTTCTCAGGGTGGTGGTAGGGGCTTTGTGGGAGCCAGATGGAGCCTGCCAAGACCAACTTTGCTGTTTTTTCCAGAGCCCTGTCCTTCCCCTTATCTGGTCCGCTTGGCTATCTCATGCCCAGCTGCAAGCCTTTTCATTTCTTATCCCTAGTGTTCCCAACCTCACCATTTTAATCTTAACATTCATTTTAACCCACATTTGTTTTTACCCTCAATATCACACAAATTAGGTAAGCTGTCAATTTCCTTTTTGGAGTCGTCTTGCTCTTTTCATGTTATTCTCAAGAAATACCTGGAATGAAGTAATTTATAAACAGCAAATTTATATCTGAGTGTTCTGAAGACTAGGGAGTCTGAGGTCAGGGTGGAGTTAGTTTGGGTGTTTGGTAAGGGCCTGATCTCTGCTTCTGGGGTGGCTCCTTCTTGCTGTGTTCTCACATGGTAAAAGAGACAAAGGCAAAGGGGGCCTTCTAGCTCCGCCCCTTCATCCCTTTATAAGGTACTAATCACTCTGGTGATTTAATCATCTCCTAAAGGTCTCTTTCTCCTGTTACCTGAGCCATCTCTCCAGCCTTGGGAATTCCTTTCGACATAAACCTCAGAGAAAAACATGGCGGTACCCCCGTACTAAAACTACTTTTAAACAATCAGGAACTCTTAATGACTTAGTTTTGGCTTAAGAGTACTGAATTTGGCCGGGCGGTGGTGGCGCACCCCTTTAATCCCAGCACTGGGGAGGCAGAAGCAGGAGGATCTCTGTGAGTTCGAGGCCAGCCTGGTCTACAGAGCGAGTTCTAAGACAGCCAGGGCTACAAAGAGAAACCCTGTCTCAAAACAACAACAAAACAGAACAAAACAAGCATCTTGAGTTTCGATCTTTGTTTTAAAGCTCGGAGACCAAGCTACCAGATCTGGATGTGTCTGTCTACGTCACCTTGCCTGTTTAACACCCACCAATTACGTCAGTGTTAAAACTGCAGCAAGAAAAGCTGTGTGAGTGCTTAGCATCTTCGTCACTGCCAGACTGTTCTGCATTCTAAACTGCAGTTACAGAACTCTTATCCCTTCTCAACCTCGACTTCTCAAATAGCAGAGTATCTTGTAGTTTTCCTCATTTTTAAAAGCCAGTAAATTGCCTATGGAACAGTGTTTCAGGGGAATTTGAAGTTGGGGCTAATTTATTAAGGCAACTAGAAACCACCAAGTTCTGTACTCATTTACCTAAAAATTATTAAATATTTGATAAAAGAGGCAATCAGAACTTTGGACTCCTCATTTATGAGTTTATTTTTAATTTAAATCAACTTTTGGCTTCTTTGGAATAAACCGGCAGTTTTACTATGCCACAACATTTCAACATTGCTCAAAATAAACATTCATATGTGGCTAACCTAGAACCTCTAAGTTCCTGAATGGCTGGCGTGTCTTCCCTATTATCAATCACTTCTTGGTGAGGCTGACTGACGTTAAAGAATCTTCCTAAAGTTCCCGTCCTTCCCAGTTTGGTAATATTCAATCCCTAGTTAAAATATCTCAGGAACGAAAAGGACCCACTCTTTCTGAACTAGTTTAATTTAAGAACCAACGCCACAGCTGGGCAGTGGTAGCCCACACCTTTAATTCCAGTGCTCAGGAGGCAGAGGCAGGTGGATCTCTGTGAGTTCGAGGCCAGCCTGGGCTACAGAATGAGTTTCAGGACAGCTAGGACTGATTCACAGAGAAACCCTGTCTCAAAAAACCAAACCCAAAGCCGGGCGTTGGTGGCGCATGCCTTTAATCCCAGCACTTGGGAGGCAGAGCCAGGCGGAAACCCTGTCTCAAAAAAAAAACCAAAAAAAAAAAAAAAAAACCAAACCCAAACAAACCCAAACAAAAAACCAATTCCATGTGTTGGTTTACAAATAGGGAAGTATAGCCACTTTCCTCTTCCACTTTTAAGCAGATTTGATATTACTCTCATTTGGCTGTTGTCCTTTCTCCTGTCATACTGTCCCTGGAAGGACTGATGGTAACAGCGAAATGTCCTTGAGGGAAAAAAAAGCCTTGCATCAGCAAACAGATTTGTCTAAACTAGTTTGCCTTAAAGAAAACAAATTCATTGTGTTGAATTTCTAATAATGGATGCATAGACACGTAGTTTTAGTCATCTTAGTCCCGTCTGTGTTTTAGAGGTGAAGGCCGTTTGCTATTCAGTCTAGATGATGAAGACCTGATTTTTCAGATGGTTCTTGGGTCTTTCAGAGAGCCTAAGCTTTCTACCCCATCTCCCACCCCCATTCTACCCCATCTCCTGCCCCTTTCTACTCCATCTCCCCTGACCCCACCCCATCCCACCCCACCCCCTATTCTACTGACAGATGCATCCTTTTCTCTGAGGTTCCTCCAAAATGGCATGCAGTTGTCCTCTCTAGAAATGAGTTCTTTCCCTTTAGTACTCTTCTGTCTGTGATTGTTCAATAATGCTATGAAGATAAACCTTTTTATTTCTTTTTCTACTTTAGAATTTATGCTCTTATTCCAAATAACAGCAAATTCCATTGCACAGATTAATAGTGGTTGGCATGGTTCTAAATGCTTATACATACAAATTTATGTAGTTCTTCTTTTTTTTTTTTTTTTTTTTTTTTGGTTGTTTGCGATGGGGTTTCTTTGTGTAGCTTTGTGCCTTTCCTGGAACTCACTGTGTAGCCCAGGCTGGCCTCGAACTCACAGAGATCCGCCTGCCTCTGCCTCTTGACTGCTGGGATTAAAGGCGTGCACCACCACCGCCCAACTCAAATTTATATATTTCAAAGAAACACTTTTATGGGTTTTAGATTTTTCCAAATCAATTTTCCCAAAGTTTCTCTTTTTCTTCCCACCACTTTACCTCTTGCCATTCTTTCTGATGAGAGACTGCTGCTTTCCTTGCAATCATCTTTTCAATTTCTAAAACACTTTCTCAACTGAAAGAGTTTTAAAATTCTGTAGTGTATAGCAGAATCCTGAAAGTAACTAGCCCAATATGTTTACAGTTTTCATAAGCTTTTCATTCCATTGCACTTTCCCAGTTAATTACAAATGTTTCTTTCCTGGGTATTGTATATGAAATGTTTTTACTCATTGCCTCAAGGAGGCATTTTTAAAATTAGTCAAATTTGCACTTTTACATTAAGGAAACAGTGGAATGTGAGTCCTCACTTTCTAAGTAGGTTAGTGTCCGTTGTTACATAAAGCAATACAAATAGCACTGGGTACGAGCATGATCTGCTCTCAGTCCTCTGTGGCTTTGCTAGCTAAGTGATCTAAGACAGTTCTTTTCCATCTTTAGTTTTTCTTTCTGTTCCTTCCATCTTTCCATAATCTCACTCTTATTTTAGCAAGGCTGACTGACATCCGAGAATCTTCCTAAGTTCCTCCTCTTTCTTAGTAGCATTCAATTCCTAGTTCAAATAATCTCTGAGAGTTAAGAAGACTCATTTTCTCTGAATTCAGGCATGCCTCAGTTTAGAAACGAACAAGAATGGGAGCTAGAGTTCCACACTAACCTGCAGCAGCCTGAGGCATTCTCTTCAGAGATTGAGGTGAGATGGGATTCTTGACTGTGCTGCAGAAAAGAATTTCAGGAAGAGTCAGTGTGATGCAGATTTAAATCTATAAGGAAGAGATTTTCACCCTAGATTTAAGCATGGGTGTTAACAGAAGATGTGCTTAGGGAAAAGACAGTATGCCCGATATGTGAGGTGTGAGCTTTCCCGGAAGGTGGAACATAAGTCTCTTAGCAGTGTGTGTGTGTGTGTGTGTGTGTGTGTGTGTGTGTGTGTGTGTGTATTGGCTTCTGAAGTTATATTGTTTGAGGGCTTTTATTTCTCTCTCCTCTCCTTTTTTTTGTTTGTTTGTTTGTTTTGGTTTTTTTGGTGTTTTGTTTTGAGACAGGGTTTCTCTGTGTAGCTTTGAGCCTTTCCTGGAACTCACTCTGTAGCCCAGGCTGGCCTCGAACTCACAGAGATCTGCCTGCCTCTGCCTCTGCCTCCCGAGTGCTGGGATTAAAGGCGTGCGCCACCACTGCCCGGCTCTCCTTCTCTTTTTGTACATAAGATCACAGAGTGGCCCTTGAGGTGCACTGGATGGGATTGCAGGCCGATAAGGTAAAGCCATAGGTCACAAGAGTTGTACAAGGGAAACTGGGGCATGTTGTAAATGAAGTTTATATTCTTGTCTGTGAAATTCCCAGGAAAATGCAGATTTACCCCTGGAAAGGAGTAAGACCATATTCAAGCACACTTTGGCTTTAAGCACGGTTCCTTGCTATTCTCATTTGAAATATCTCTGTAAAATAATTATCTCTATGTAGGCAATCCCGATGGTAAATTTTGCTGCAATCTTTGGTTTTTAGCACATGAAAGAGTTTAACTGGACCCCAAGACCAGGGAGCTCCTTCACTTCTCACATATCCTTAACTTTCTGTCTGTCTTGCCTTAGAATCTAAGCTTTTAGTTTTAAAACTTATGGCAAACAAGCAAACTGACTTGTTTTATTATGTAAAGGAGGTAGTTGAGCCCAGTTTGATCATGCTGGGAACAGTTTAGCAAATGTGAGACCAACAGGGCCACAGAGTGAAACCTTGCCTCAAAATAAATAAATAGATGAAAGATCAAACTTCTATTTTTTGCATTTCAACCATTTTAGTAAAATTAATGTTATCACAGTTGCTCCCATATTAATGGGATTCCAGTAGCAATTCCCATCAAATAATGTGTACTTTAAAACAGTGGTTCTCCAAACAATGTATACTTTACATTAAAGCAGTGGTTCTCAACCTATGGGTCATGACCCCTTTAGTGACCACATATCAGATATTTACATTACAATCCATAAAAGTAGCAAAATTGCTGTTATGAAGTAACAACGAAGTAATTTTATGGTTGGGGGGGTCACTACAACATGAGGAACTGTATTAAAGGGTCACAGCATTAGGAAGGTTGAGAACCTGCAAAAGAATGTTCTTTTCTTTCATGTTAGAAAGTGCACAATGTGCTGTATGAATCTGTTTCAAAGAGTTAATTGAAAAAACTTTAACCTGGGATAAATCTTGTTGTTTTGTTTTTGCACATTCATGGTTATTGAAGCACTGTTCACAACAGCCAGGTTATCACTTGGAATAAATCTTTTTTATTTATTCTGATCTCTTCCTAAGCTGATTTGGAAACTAGGACCAGTGCTTGGTATAGAGTTGAGCTATAATGAAGTGAAATAATGAACTGAAAATTGGCATTGAGTTTGCATGCTACTGGGCTAGCACTTAAGAGATTTAGGGGATATTCTCTCAGCTTTATAAATTATGTTTTAAATGTACTGATGGTGGGAAATGGGGCTTAATTTTCTACTTTTCTCAGTCCCTCTTTACACTGTAGGTTCTCAGTAAGCACTTGTTGAATGCCTATGTTCAGGGTTTACATTACTCACTATTTGGGCTATCTTAGTCGTTGCTGCCGTTCTAATCCTTACAGCATGTGGAAGTGAAATATTTCTTTGGGGATGGTATTATTTCTGCCCCTACCTTTTTCCCTTTTTGTGGTGCTGGGGATCAAATCCAGGCTCTCTCCCATACTGTGTAAGCTCTCTTCCGCTGAGCTCCATCTGCCCTGCCCTTCCAGTCTCGGGAACGTTACCCCTCCGAGATACTGTTTAATGGATTTCTTTAGCATCTGTTTGTCTTCAGGAGTGCTGATGAGGACTTGACCGGCTTATATATTGGGCAGAAAAGCAGAACCAAAGAGGGAAGTGAAAGGGGAAAAAATAGAAAAAAAATGCACCTATGTGGGGACTAGAACATGTTACTCGCATCTGTGTTGCAGTCAATGGCGTGTTGACGGCAGTTGCCTGAATGCTTATTATTAATGCAGTTTTTGTTTAAAAGGGAGAAGTTCAAAAGGTGACTTTTTTTAAGAAAGAAAAGAAAAAGTATTTTTAGTTTATTGAGAGGAATAACAGCACAACTGAGCACTTCTCAACACAGAGTTCTAATGTATGCACCACTATTTTTAATCCCTATGTAAACTGGTGAGATGGGTGTTAATGTTTTGCTTTTGCAGGTGGGAAAATAGTGGCATAGAGCTTTAAATGGATAGTGCTAAATCACATAGAATGGCAGATACTGGATTTCTGATACAAAACCTTATTGCCTTTCAATCCTCCCATAAATATTACAATTAGAAAATCAGGATAAGTTTGGCTCGGGTGTGCTTCAGGGGTAGAGCACTCACTCACCTAGCACCGGTGATGTCCTGTACTCATCAGTAGAGAGAAAGAGGGAGGAGGGGAGAAAGGAGGGGGGAGCAGGAAAAGAATGAATTAGAAAAGTTGGTGGAAGAGTCCATTAAACAAATCAGGAATGATACACAGCCCTGGCTTAGTGTCCACGGTAGCATGAAATGGGAGAAGATGGAAGACAACGGAAGGGGACGTGACAAAGAGCAGGGCAGACAACACAGCACTGTGAGGAAGAGGATCGGCTCAGATTTGGACGCCCTCAGTCCTGACAGTCCACGGTTGGTTCCTTGTGCTTCTCATCTTTCTGTGTACATGGCCGTGCTAACAGTAACTTAGAGGGTACAGAAGAAGTGTGACGACTGCTTTTACAGCTCACAATCGATCTCATTTTGTGTAGTTCTTTGCATTTTATAGTGAAATATTCATACAGAAATTGCATTAAACACACACACACAGAGAAAGAGAAAAGAGAGAGAGAAAGAGAGAGAGAGAGAGAAGAGAGAGAGCTATCTATAGAGCCAATATCCCTGTAACTGGGATTCGATTGAAGAAGTTGAACACCGCCATTACCAGATGTCCTGTCTTTCCTGTTACAACCTCTTCTTGTCCCTCTAGTGTGTCCTTTTGGCATCAGAAGGGATGCTGTTGTGCCTAGGTAGTTTCTTGGTAGGAAGTTGTCTCGTGCGTTGTTAGATATTTAGCAGTCTCACTGATCTCTGCCCTTTGTATGTCAGTACACACATCCTCCCCCAAATCATACCAATTAATTGGAGGATGTCAAGTTCTTTTTTATATTGCTCTGTTCTACAGCTCTTTATATGCTCTTCGTGGGAGAATAGACTGTAAGACAGGGCTAGTAGCAGGGAGCTCCACTCAGCTGTTGTAGTTCTTTATCTATTTTCATTAAATATTGTTTGGGGAACGTGACTGAAGAAAGAGATGTAGCTGAAGTTCTTTATAACCTTTTCTGAACTGGAAGTTGTCTTAGATTCTATATGCTACTCCTATTGAAATATAGACTTTGATTTTAGATCATTTTAATTCTGCAGATGATGATTTTTTAGTGAAAACTGAGTAAGCAAAACAAAACATATTTGAGCAAATGAGTTATTCTAGAGTATTACAGAATAGTAGCATTTGGTTTAGATTATAATGCCTATGAGAGATTTCTGGAATTCTCATATAATAGAAATTCTGATCCAGTAGATGAGGAAGACCGTGTCGACTTTACTCTTAACCTTCTCAAAGTCTGTTTTCGCCAGATTCTGTTCAACCGTGAGCACCCAAGGATGACAGTAGAATACATTTCAAGCATTTTAAAGTAAAATTTGATATATACCAGGAGAAATAAAAATAGCACATTCTCACAAAAAAGAAAACAGTTGTAACTTTGTAAGAAATGGTGATGGTCTGGTTCTGGATCTCTTTGAAGGAAAAGGCAGTAAGATATCCTAATAGATTGGATGCTGGGAGTATGAAAAAGCAGTCACTGATGATTCCAAGAATTTTGATTGGAGCAATCAGAAGGACAAAGATTCCACTAATTGAAGTTAGGAAAACAGTATGCATACGGTTTTTTGAGGAAGAAAATCAAGTTTGGCCGGGCAGTGGTGGCACACATCTTTAATCACAGCACGTGGGAGGCAGAGGCAGGCAGATCGCTGTGAGTTTGAGGCCAGCCTGGGCTATAGAATGAGAACCAGGACAGGCTCCAAAGCTACACAGAGAAACCCTGTCTTGAAAAACAAACAAACAAACAAACAAACAAACAAACAAAATCAAGTTTGGAACATGCTAAATTTGAGTTGTGATTATGTGCAGTTAAAGTGCTGAGTACCAATTGGATGTACAAGTGTGGATTCAGGAGAGATCTTTGGCTACAAGTATTACTGTAGAAGCTGGCATGCTTAAATCTACTGAATTTTCTATAGTTGAAGGGTTTTATCTTCATGCCACCCAGTGTGGTAGCCACTAGTCATGGTATTAAGAAAACTTACCTTCTATTTACTTCTTGTAATGGAGTTACAATTATTTCCGTTTACTTCTTTGAGGGTAAACTCTTGAGTCTTGCCTTTAGGGGGACCTGAGTCTCTGTTGCCCTAAGTCTTACAGCTTTGAAGACATGAGCTCAAATTCTGATAAAGCAGCCGTTCCCTGCAGCTATTTCAATGTTTCTTTTCTTTGCTGTCAACTTACCTGACTTCACTCCGTATTTTAAGATTTCCAAAATATTCTTTTCCAATGTTGGGTCCAAATAACTGAATCTGTCATACTCCTGGAAATTAATTGTAAGCCAAAAGATAAGAAATTTCCAGGACAGTCACCAAAACTACACAGAGAAACCCCGTCTCAAAAAAAAAAAAAAAAAAAGAAAAGAAAAGAAAAAGAAAAAAAGAGAGAAATTTCAAGTTAGTAATATTTCTGATAAATATGTCAATCATAGACCTCATTTAAGTCATGATAGCTTTGTACCTATAATCCCAGGCTTGCTTAAGAGCTGGGGACCAACCTGAGTAACAATGAGCTGTCTTTAAAAATGGTACCTTCGGCAAATTCCCATACTTTCCTATTTCTTTTGCATGCAAATATATTATATAGTAAAATATTTTTAAGATTAAATTGAATTATCATTTTCTGGTTTATATAGGACTAACTTCCTCAGTGCCTAGAATCTGAGAAAAATGGCAAATGTGGATAGTGATTCTAGGCATCTTATCCCTGAGGAAGAAAATGAAGTAAATCCTGGACCTATGAATATCCAGTTTGATTCATCAGATCTAAGATCTAAAAGGTAAGACTTTGATGCATTTACTTCATAATTAGAGCTTCTAACAATTAAGATTTAATAATTACAGACAAAAGGATGAACAGAATTGATAATGAAATGCCTATTTTCTTACAGACTTATACTCTGATGTATGTGTATATGATGATATGAATACTATTTCCTCATTTGCATAGTTTAATGTTTTGGACTAAACTCAACATGTCTGACTTATCAAGTAAGATGCATCTATGTAATTGACTCAACTATGTGTTGATCACCCACTTCATGCAAAGTAAGCAGATGCTAGAGATAGAAAAGGAATAGTCTTTACCTTCATTGACTTTAAATACCCACAGATAATCTGAAATAATTTGAGATTAAATAATCGTTCAATTTATAACTGAAAACCTCAAAAGAATCTCCTGAAAACAATGTAACAGTAAGTAGTTCATTGAAGTGGTTACTGGGTAGAAAGATGAAGAGGCTGCAGTAGGATGCTTGCTGTGTAAACATGAGGACCTGAGCTTGTATCCTAGCAACCACAGAAGCTAGATGTGAGCCCATGCACACCTTCAAACCCAAGGATGGGGGCGTTAGAAACAGGAGGATCACTAGGACTTGCTGGCTGCCAGCCTAATCAAAAAACATGAGTTCCAGATTAATAAGAGACAATGCCCTCCTGTGGCCTCAGTGCATAGTTGTAGACACATATACCCAAAGTGGTTACTTATGAATTGGGCAAAAATATGACCAAAAAATGATAGGACACATCTATCATCTAGCACTCAAGAGGCAGAGGCAGGAGCATTGTGAGATTAAGGCTAGCCTGGGCTACACAGTGATACCTTGTCTATTTAAAAACAAGTAAAAACCAAGGAGCTAGCAGGATGGGTTAGCAGGAAAGGCATTTGCCACTAAGCCTGACTACTTGAGTTAAATCCCCAGGATTCACATGACAGAGGGAGAGAACTTACCCAGTATTAGTTGTCCTCTGACCTCCAAATATGCACAGTAGCACTTGAGTGTACACACACACTAAATAAATCTATAGAAAAGAAAATTTAAGGTAAAAATAATTAGCCTTCCCCCAGTGAGAAAATTAACAAGAAAAAAATACAAAATACGCTTAGAGTAGTTTTAACAGGAATGTACAAAAATCTATGAGAAAAATTAAAATGTTCCTGAAAGATGTAAGATAGGATTTGGAGTATTTCATCAAATCTGAGATGCTATTGATTATTAATTGCATTTAAAATATACAGAGCTGGGCATAGTAGTGCACACCTTTAATCCCAACACTTGTGAGGTAGAGGCAGGCAGATCTCTGTGAGTTCAAGACCAGCTTGGTCTACAGAGTGAGTTCCAGGACAACCAGAGCTAGAGCTACATAGTGAGACCCGTCTTGAATATATTAGATAGATGGATGGATGGATGGATGGATAGATGGGTGAGTGGGTGGATGGATGGATGGATGGATGGATGGATGGATGGATACATACGTACATATATACATACATACATACATACATACATACATACACAGACAGACAGATAGATAGAAAAATAAATAAAAGTACACAAAGAGGGGCTGGGGAGAGAGCTCAGTGGTTAAGAGCGCTGGCTGTTCTTCCAGAGGACCTAGATTTGATTCCCAGCACCCACATGGTGGCTCCCAACCAACTGTAATTCCAGTCTCGGAAGCTCTGACCACTCCCTGTGGCCCTTTAACACCAGGCGTGAACATAGTGCACAGACATTCTTTCAGACAAAGCACCTATACACATAAAAAGATCATTTCACAAAACTAACACACACAACCACAATGGGTCTATGTGTATTATGTATGTGAAAAACTGGACTTGGAATTTTTTCTTTGTATTCACTGAAAGAACCCTTGGCCATATTGGTTATTTTCTTATTTATCTCATATATTATTATAAAATTGATAATATAAATGAAGTGCATTGGTTAAGACATTATTGAAACCTCACACTTAGAAAACCTGATTCTTCCGGACCACTTCTTGATTTAGAGTCATCAAACAGTTGTGTGTCCCATGCCCACCCCATCTCACTCCACCTTCCCCCCTCATACAGAATTGTCCTTTTACCATAGCGTGAGTCAGTGACTTTGACGAGGCAGCCTGCTTTGATGTTCTTAGGAAACAACGAGGACGCTGGCAGGTTTTCCCACTTGCACTGTCCTGGTCTCACCAGAAGGTGTCATGGGAGCTCTTCTCACGTCGGACTCCCATTTCTTCCTCAAATGGTCCTTCAGGAGCTTGACTGAAATGGCCAGGGGTGGCCGCTGCTTGTCAGCACACCACCAGAAATCACTACCACATGACCACCTGGCCAACAGAGATTAAGACGTGTTAAAGATTATGCGGTACCCTCATTTAGAAATGTTGAAATGTATATATTAAATATATATGTGTAAAATATAACATAAAAAAGTCATATTCTACTCCAGGTAAAAACAATAAAGATTAGACTTTTTACATTTTAATCCAGGGGAGAGGCTCCATGGGTAAAGCGTCACAAACATGAGCACCTGAATTGGACCGGCAGCACCCATGTCAAATTCAGGAGTGTGGTGTGTACCTGTAATCACTACACTGGGAGGCAGAGACAGATGGCGTCTAGAGATCATTGGCTAGCTAGCTTAGCCGAATTGATGAGCTCCAGGTTCAGCGAGAGACCATCTCAAAAAAGAAGAAAAAAAAGTGGAAGCTGTTGAAGTAGACAACTGATGTTGACCTCTGGCCTTTTCATACTTGTGCTCACATATGCATGCACACACGCGTGCACTTACACAGGTGCACACACACATGTGCCCACACCCACACAAATGTGCACCCACAAATTTAGTGTGATCCTGCTCCCGAATACCGGCAGCCAACGCTGAAGTTGCTGTGTATCAGCAATCTTACTGCTATTCACACTGATTCCCAGTGTCAAACGATGTGTGTACAGGGTTGTGTAAGTTGCTAAGACTGAAAGCAACTGAAACATCTTTTCTTCCAGGACTGAAAAACTAAATTATGGCATATTCATACAATGGAATATTTTCATCTAATACAAAGGAGATGGCTTTATGATATATAAAAATGGAACAACTCTTCAACTTATTTTGTTAAAAGAAAAAAAAAAGAAATGCAGAGTAGTGTGTATAGTACGCCACCATTTATGTAAAAATAAATCAATAAAGCTGGCGGTGGTGGCGCACACCTTTAATGCCAGCACTCGGGAGGCAGAGTCAGGCAGATCTCTGTGAGTTCGAAACCAGCCTGGTCTACAGAGCCAGATCCAGGACAGGCACCAAGACAACACAGAGAAACACTGTCTCGAAAAAACAACAACAACAAAAAAACAACAACAACAACAACAAAAAACCCACTACATTGTAGATAACATGGTATGTGTAAATGAAGTCTGGGGAAGAAATAGATGTCTGAGAAACTAAACAGCTGAGGTAAGGTAGTTTGGTAAATAGTGGTAGTAGAAACCCAACACCTAGTCCATTACCGCTCTCACTCCCTATCAGCAGAATCCTAGTTAAAGAGTTTCAGCCATTTCCTGCCTAGGAGATAAGAAGGATTACTGTGAGCTGATCATGATGGTATTGTTACCATTTTTCAGTCTTCCTTGTATCTAAAGATGGCAGTGTGAAGTTTATCATGCAAGAAATTTGTCATTGTTATTAGTAGTGGCTATTAGAAGAAATTGATATTGTGAGTTTCACTTGTATATTCTAATATTAGTTAATACAAGCACTAATAAATGCTGACTGAATGCCCAGAGTTTTCTTGAAACTTCTAAGTTCTGTGATAAATAATTGACCACTATGACAATAGAACATAGGTCATTAAAGTACATTCCATTACGATAAGTTGGCAGGAGTTCAGTTCCTTGAAAATTTAATCTAACAGGGAAGATTAAATGGAAATACCTTTTCTATAATGAAATTTGTCAAAAGAAGGAATCCGCTATTTTCAATCCTGGCGTAACTGGTAAGCATGTATGAAGGAAGACAGCCACTTGTCAGAACTTAGCAGTCCTCTTTGCTTTTGCTTGTGGGATTATTTCTGTTTGAGAAAGCAGAAACTATTTGATGAGGAAGAAATGTGTACTGTGAGACATTGTTTCTGCTGAGATATGGATCCTCCCTCTCTTACATGTGAAGAAAACCCAGACACTGTGTCTTCCGGGAGGAGATCCCACTTAAGACAGCTGTTCCCAATCTTCAGTCCTTTGAGTCACTTCGGTGCTGTTCCTGTACCATGGATACAGTGTAATTGGATGTTTCTTAACAACCTGTTCACCTTTTCAAATCAGGGTTCATTTAGCCTCTTCTCATATTTGTGAAATGAGGACTTTACAGTGTTTATACTCTTCTAATTTATATTGCCACGTGTCCCAGCTAGTTAGCATTCATGTTTGTAGTGCCAAGAATCATCTTCCGTGTGGGAAATGGTGTGGCTGGAGGGAGATAGAAAACAACATTAGATGTTTGAGGATTACTTCTTCTACAATTAGCTTCTGTTATTTTTCTCTCTCCCACTAGGTGGCAATCAAATCTTATATTAGTTCAGATATAAGATTTAAGACTGAAGGATTGTATGCTTATCATTTTGGTGAACCAGAGTCTAAATCAGGTAGAGGAAGGATTTGGCATTATAGGATACAAGTCAGAAGCATCTGGATCATTTAGGGCACTTTTATAAAAAAAAAAAAAAAAAAAAAAAAGCAAGGTCTCTTTTTCTTCTGCATGCCTCCCTCCTGTACCATGATTTTTTTCAGTCTGTTTGGGTGTTGAATGAACAGTACACATGTAAATGGAAGGGCAGAAAAGTCTAGAAGTCTCCTGTGTTCTATTGGATATACTCTGTTGGGAATTAACAGAGACTTCTGATGGAGCTGGTATTCAGGATTGCTTCATATTTTTCCCACTGCTATGTCTGTGCCCTGGGAAGTTGACATTCCAGCCAGCCTACAAAGTTATGAAATGGTTGATTTAATTTTTTTTCCAGTGCTGAGAATTGAACCCAAGGCCTTGTATTTGCTAGGCAAGCACTCTTCTATGAGTTGGTCTGGTTTTTAATTTTCCCCTTCTCTTTGAATCTGTTTTCTCTTCTCCTTTTCCCAGAGTTAGAGGTTTTCATGTTGTTCTTTGTAGGCTCAGGGTTACCTAAGGCAGGCACTCACTCAGGCTTTAACCCCTAGGAATGCTTTGTACACATACTTTTCAATCCTATACCTTAATATTTACCAGTACTCAGCTGTTATGTTCTTGTAGGGCTCTGTTGTCTACTTGGTATTAGAATGGAAAATAATCTGAACTATTGGAGATGTAATCTATTTACCTTTACAGGGCTATTTTCGGTGAATTTTAACACCAAAAATTCTCAAAATATCGAATGCTAACCTGAGAGTTCAAGCTTTTGCTAATTGGTAACATCCATTGGTAGTGCTCTGCTAAGGCTCTAGGACAGAAGTGGGTGTTTCAAACACAGAGCCTCCTCATGCCCTTCAAGCATGTCAGGTGCATTGTGGTGCTTACTCTGAGGAGTATCTACCAGTCCATGTGTTTGGGAATCAGCCTCTTTAGTTAACCTGCCACTATAATGCTGTCACTATAGATCAGCCTAAAGTGATAGATGGGGATCTGTGGCCCCAGGAGAGACGAAGACTAAAGCAGTTTCCTAAGGCAAAGTAAAAAGTTTAGTAGATGTTGGCCCATGGCAGTGATTGGAAGTGATTACCTGACGTCTGGTGATTTTATAGTCTGCGATTATATAGACAAGAAAAATGAGCAAAATTTGGAAAGTGGTGGACATTGTTCTTAGCACCCTAGCATGTTCACAGCATCCCTAGTTTTGATCTTAAATTCCCAAAAGAAGCAGGGGGAGAGAAAAAGAGAGAGTGATTTTCCCAGAAGGGTTAGTTTGCTGAGCTGCTGTGAATTACATGATGAAGAGCTTGCCTTAAATAGATAGATGGGACCTTGATTATTACTGGTAACATTGTGCTGGGGTGAACTAACAACTTGTATTACTACCTTCAGCAAATCCATCTCTCCTTCCTGCTTTTCCTCTACTGCTTTCCCTTCTACCTCCTTTCTTTCCCTCCTTGGCCCAGGAACCTCTGTACTCTTCCACCTTCTCCTGTGGTTTCTTTCCCTAAAAGAACTATCTTTTTGTCAAATGCTTAAAGAAAATCATCTTGGTCTTAGCGTCAGAGGTATCTTAAATTTATATGGGACTCTGCTACTATGTTAGATTATGATTTATTTCTAGGCTCTTAGGAATCATTCTAGTCTCTCAAATTCTTTGTTTCAATGTCTTTCCCCCGCCCCTTCTTTCTCTCCTAGATATCTTTTTACAATTATCCCCTTCAGTATATGCTTGCCTGAGTTGTATCTCTTTAGATCAATCAGTTCTGGGTTTGTTTATTTTTTTTTCCACTTTCTGGAAAATCTTTTGTATTTTATTGTACTTTCGGCCTCTCTCATTGACATTACTAAGAGAAGCTCCAAGATCACGGGAGCTTTTGGGGGATGGATTGATACTCCGCATGGTCAAGTCAAAGATGTTTTGTTGAGCAGGAAAGATATGAAGAGCTGAGGTACAGCCGTTGTCTGTCTTCTCAGTATTACCTCAAGTGTATAGTCAGAAGGGATTTGCTGCAGTGGTACCACAGTACCACAAAAACAGTGAAGCCAGTAGTGATGGCAAGAGACCGCTTTTAACAAATTGAAAACCAAATGCTAATGATGCACATCAAATAGGCCCGGGGAACCTAGGGAGCTAGCTTAGTCTGTAAAGTCCCTGCCTTACAAGCATGAGAGCCCAAGTTTGATTCCCAGAAACCACATAACGTGGTTAGCGCAGCAACGCGTGCTTGTAATCCCACCACTGGAGAAGAGGAGATCACTGGGGCATGCTGGCCAGCCAGCAGTGAGTCCTAAGCCAGTGACAGACCCGGTTTCAAAGAGCAAGGTTGGGCCTTCAAGTTAGCTCAGCAGGTAAGGTGCTCACTGCCAAACTGCACAATGGATATGAGCCCCATCCCAGAACCTATGTGGTAGGACAGAACTGATTCCTGGGAGTTGTTGCCACTCATACATACACACACACACACACACACACACACACACACACACACACACACACACAAACATGCCCTCAATCATTTTCAAGATCTTTTTGTTTTGTTTTTCACTTGATTGTTGTTTATCTTGACACACTGTCAGTACATCCATTAAGGTTCTTTTTCTTTTACCACATATCTGCCCTCTTATTCTTTAACCCTGGGGTTTGTTTCCTAACACCAATTTCTATTCATGACTACCAGTGCTTATGCTGTTTACTTACCTACACTTCCCATGCAGAGCAGTTTGTGATCTTTCCTTAAATCCTGACTCACTCCTTAGAAATGGAAAAGGGCAGTGATCTTCTCTATGTATATCTTTGAGTGCAGCTGTGCCGGGGCATCTATGTGTGAAAAATGTATTTTATTGTTATATATTTTCATTTCATTTCCCTTTCCTATGTTAAGATATTACACAACTATAAACGTGAACAGACTTTAGCCACTCACAAGAATATGGATGAATCTCCAATACATAAAAAATAATGTTGTCAAAAGAAGCTAGACAGAAGCCCAGCATGGTGGGACAAGCCTGCAATCCCAGCTCTTGGAAGCTAAGAGGCAAGAGGATTGTGAGTGCCAGACCAGCCTGGGCTACAGGAAATCCTGTCTTAAGACATCAAACAGGGGCTGGAGAGATGGCTCAGTGGTTAAGAGCATTGTGCTGCTCTTCCAAAGAACCCAGGTTCAATTCCCAGCACCCACATGGCAGCTCACACCATCTGCCTATCACTCCAGTTTCAGGCTTCTGATACCCTCACACAGGCAAAACACCAGGCAGGCAAAACACCAATGAACATAAAATAAAATAAAAATAAATTACACATATATATCATATATACATATATGATAACACCTTTAGAAAAAGACATCAAGCAAAGAAAAAACTAGACAGAAAATTACATGCGTGGTTATTATTCTGGTTTATGTAAAGTGCAAAAGGAAGTAAAACCAAAATTCAGATGTTCGTGCTTGTTTCTCAGACA
The DNA here is from genome assembly GCA_902168325.1 of Peromyscus nudipes. Lineage (NCBI taxonomy): Eukaryota > Metazoa > Chordata > Mammalia > Rodentia > Cricetidae > Peromyscus > Peromyscus nudipes. Next base: position 20,558 of record CABHPH010156105.1, read on the forward strand.
CACACCAGAATGTTAGCAGTGCTTATTTCCTTTATTCATTTAGTTAGTTTTGCAGAGTTTGGATTGACCCCAGAGCCCAGTATGTGCTAGGCAAATGTTGTACTACTGAGCAATATCCCCAGCACATCCGCAGTTATTTCTTCAATAATACTTATATTATCTGCAATATAATACTTTTCTCATGAGAACAAAATAAAAAATACAGCATTCTTATAATTTAGATCCAAACAAAATATAAAATAAAAAGCTGGCTTTCTTAAAAATTTTGTCTAAATCTCCTGTGCTTCTTTAGGATGGTGTACGTTTTCTTCTTTCCTTCCTCCTCTGCCTTCTCCTCTTGCTTATTTTTTTCTAACTAGAAAAGGTTTGGGAGGAAGATCATAAAGTCTCTAGAATAAAACACAGAGGCGAGCATTACTAGAACTCTGTTCCTAGCTGTTTTTTCTATGGTGCTTTTAGATGAAATCACAAGTATATACAAGTTCGTGTGATCCTTGTTGATTGAAATTTAAACCACATGGTAACATGGCTTCCATAAGGTGTTCCCTAGTGTTTATCTGCCTCTCTCTCTCTCTCTCTCTCTCTCTCTCTCTCTCTCTCTCTCCTTCCCTGCCTTCCTTTTTCTGTCTTCCTCTCTCTTATCTTTTGTGCTTTCTTTCTTCCTCATTTCTCTCTCTTTCTCCATTCCTTCCTTTGCCAGCAAACATTGAGTTCCTACTGTGTGCCTCTAGCAAAAGCTTTGAGAGCATGATGATACAATGGCTAAAATATTTTTTAAAATATATGTGTATTTTCAAAACTTATTGGTCACTAGGAAAACACTAGTTAAACCCATTCTGAGCCACCATTGCCAAGACCCCTGTGGAATCCTAGTCCTCTGAATGCTCATGCTGGTGCCGTTACACTGCTAAGGGTTGGGGTCTTGGGCTGGGAGCTGTGCTGGTGCTCCTGTGTGAGCTAGAAGAGTTTAAGCTGAACAAGGCCCAGGGACGTGTGATTATAAACATCCTTAAAGGAAAGAAAGACCTGTCTAAATGCTCCCTGACATAAATCTGATAATGGCATGAGGAAGCTTCTGTTCCAGTTCTGAGTCCCCCAGGGGACCATACGACGTGCTTAGGGCAAGGGCTAGGTAACTTTTTTTCTACAAAGGTCCAGAGAGTAGTTATTTCCGGCTCTGTGAGTGTATGGCCTCACCTTTGCCATTGTAGGGTGGAAGATAGCACAGACACTCCATAATCGCACGAGCCTTGCTGTGTTTAAATACAATTTTATTTATGGGAACAGGCAGTGGACCTAATTTTTTTCTCCTGAACTATGGGCTGCTGGCCCCTGACCTAGCAGGAGGAGCTCCAGAGACTCTGATATAAGCAGCCCCTGGTACTTCATACTCTGTGACCCATGAAAATCCCTCTTGCTCTGTTTCTGGAGAAGTTTAAAAAATAAAAATAAAAAGCCTACTCCCCTTAATTTCATCCTACACCCTTAATTGTTTCTAGTAAAAACATTTTGAGACTGGAGATATAGTTCACTTGTACAGTGCTTGTCTCAAACACAGAAAGTCCTAGTTCAGTCCTCAACAACACACACACACACACACACACACACACACACACACACACACCATTCTAATTAACATTGTTCTTTTTATCAATCTCTAGCTTCTCCCTCAAGTTCAAACCATGGAAGCAAACCTAGATTTTTTTTTTAAAGAGAGATAGATTTATTTTTATTTTATGAGTGTTTTGACTGTTTGTATGCTTGTGCAGCCACATCTGTGCCTGGTGCCCATGGAAACCAGAGGAGGTGGTCAGATCCTCTGGAAGCAAAGTTATATATGGTTGTGAGCAGCCATGTGGGTCCTCCTGGAAGAACCAGTGTTCTTAACTGATAAGCCACTCCTCCAGCCCCAAACCTAGACTCTTTTAACAAAGTACTCTAAAGCTTTTAGCTGTTGGTCTAGAGTGATGGCTCAGCAGTTAAGAACAGTTTTTGTTCCTACAGAAGACCCAAGTTCAGTTCCCAGTACTCATATGGTGGCTTACAACCATCCACAACTCCAGTTCTAGGAGATCCAACACCCTCCTCTGAACTCCTTAAGTACCAGGCACAAGTGTGATGCACATCATACATACAGGCCAAACAAATAATTGCTTTTCAAAAAATATTTGACTATTATAAACCCTAGGGACAGAAACTGGGA
>CABHPH010156106.1:0-11236 GCA_902168325.1 Peromyscus nudipes
AGAGATCCGCCTGCCTCTGCCTCATGAGTGCTGGGATTAAAGGCGTGCGCCACCAACGCCCGGCCAGGGTCCCATTCTTAAGTGAGTCTAGATTCTATCAAGTTTGTTAACACTGACTGTCACTGTTGGGATCCAGTCTTTTGAGTCAAAAGCCATGTTGATTGTTTCTCTAGCACCTGCTGAGGTATTTCAGTAGACTGTATTTCTTTGAGACAGGGTTTCTCTGTGTAGCTCTGACTGTCCTGGAGCTCACTCTGTAGACCAGGCTGGTGTTGAATTTACAGAGATCCACCTGCCTCTGCCTCCCGAGTGCTGGGACTAAAGGTGTGAGCCACCACTGCCCGGCCTAGAATACTTGCTTTCTTTTTTCGTTTTTGTTTTTTTCTGAGACAGGGTTTCTCTGTGTAGCCCTGGCTGTCCTGAATCGTGTTCTGTAGACCAGGCTGGCCTTGAACTCAACGTGCGCCACCACACCTGGCAGTAGACTGTATCTCTGGAAATCCTTTTGATGGCTTTTCTCCCGTGTGTTAGCCTTTGTTGTGATAAGATAGCCAAGGAAAATCAACCTAAGGTGGGAAAGAGTTGATCAGGGCTAATGGTCTTCAGAGGTTTCAGCCCATGGTCTCTGCTCTGATGCTTCCGGCCTGTGGTGGCTCTGTGCACCGCGGTGGGAGGTACGCATGCGCACAGTGAGGCCTATTCTCCTCCCGATGGGTGGCAAGGACCTGTGTCTCAACATCCCCTTTAGGGTCATGTGACCTCACTTCCACCCACGAGGCCCTACCTGCAAAGGTGCCACCCCCCACCCCCAGGAGCGCCATAGTGTGATGACCAAGCTCTCAGCACACGGCCTTTGAAAAGAGACGGCCTAACCACAGCGTTCTGCTAGTCACACCGGTTTGTTTTTCTTAGTATTCCGCCAATTCCCTCCAAATTTCCAAAGGTGAGACTTTTTAATCAGTAATATATTTTCATTCTTTCCATTAACGCTTTTAGAGAGATTTGATAGAGTATCCTTTAGATGCTATTCAGGCACTTAATCTTTTCTTGTCTTACCTTTTTATCTCATCTTCTTGAACAAGCAATTAATGTTTTTATGCATGAGCTCGCTAATTGTGCCTAACAACACATTTCCACTGAGGTAAGTCGGTGAATGGCGGTTAATTATCTGAGTAACTTTATTTTGTGTTTGGGTAGGGCTTGATGTTGTTTTTGCTATGAGAGTTTGCCCTTCCTTGCTGCGGGGGTGGGGTGGGGGTGGGGGTTGCAGGGACAACCCCCCTCCTTCTTGGATACCCACATCTGAGGCTGCCCAGGTTCATCTTTATATGAATTGACACACCACTTGCATATACTGGAGCAACACCCTCCCGCGTCTTCTTTACATCACGCCTGGGTGAACTCTAACCCTGATAGGAGATGCCGTGAATTATTACTGCGCTGTTTTGTTCAGGGAATCAGTGACCAGCAGCAGCAGCAGCGGCGGGGGTGTGCACATAGGAGTGTGTGGAGGTCATAGAGGACTGGACTCCAGTGCTCATTCAGAAGGTGGAGACAGGGCTGGGGGTGTGGCTCTGTGGTCAAGAGAGCCTGCTGCTCTCCCAGAGGACCAGAGTTTCATCCCCAGCACCATGTCAGAAGGTCACAGCCACCAGTAACTCTAGCTCCAGGGGAGCCCATGCCCTCTCTAGTGTCTGTGGCCACCCGCACATGCTCACCTGTGCACATGCGCACACATGCACACAGACACAGGATGAAACAGTAAAGACCATGATGATTTTTATTGACTGCCGGCTCCCGGTGTAGTTAATGGCTCCAAAGACTCAGCAAAATAAGTGTGCTTAACTAAAGACATTCTTTTTGTTTCAATCAACCTGTGTTTTGTACTATCAGACTTCCAGAAAAATTGCAGAGTTGATGCCCTGACTCTGGACCTTTCACTTCCTTATCCCTAATGTGGATAGCTCTTATAGAACAACGTCTCATTGTCAAAGCCCAGACTAAATTTTTCTGATGATATTATTACTTAAACTTGAGGCTTTCAACAGGTTTCACCAGTTTTTACCAGCTCCGGTCCCTCTTCTGTTATGGCCTATACACAGGAAGGTGTTTGTTTGGATGTTACTAGGCTCAGGTTAGGTAGCTCAGCCGGGGCTGGAATCCTCATTCTCTCTGAGGATTGGTAGTGCCTGGTGGGTCCTGACCATGCGGAGAGGCATGGTCTTTACCCGGTGTCTGCTAGCAGGTTTCTCTCTTTTTTGTCTGTGTGTTTGCAATCAGCTCAGGGCCTTGTGAATCAGAACATTGCTGTACTCCAAGTGATTTGAGCTGTTTTCTAACATAAATTATGTCTTTGTCCAATTCTGTTTCTCACAAACACACGTGGAGTGACTCTCATCAGCCCAGAACCCTTGCAGTCATCAAAGTTTCCCAAGTTCATGGTCACCACTTGAATGCCTTATGATCCCGGCTATTGAGCATTTCCGCTTCCCACAACATGATATTGTCCCTTGATGAAAGCGACATTAGCCTCTCTGCCGTTTCACCCCTTATTCTTCTCTTTCTTGTTGTAACCAATGAAAGAAAGCACTGCTTAACACAGCAGGTAATAATCGTCGAAAGCGCATTATCTCGAGAGGTGGTCCTGGCGGGATACAGAAATGCAGTTTAAGAAGGGTCCAGGCAGGTTGATGAGTGACAGGACAGGAAGTTCAGTGAGGGAGGCCAGGCGGAGCTTCCTTGCCTTCCTAGGCCCTGCCCCTTGGAGTTGTCGTGGGCAAGAGCATGTGACCTGGGGATCTGACCCGTTTCAGGGGTTTTTATTCTCCCAGCCAATGGAGGACCCTGTGCGGAGTTACTGCTGTGCTGTTGGGTGTCTAGGCACCCATTACTCTGTCTCCTTCCCAGCCTTCTGCAAGGTTGTGTTTGCTGCTGATGCTTCTTTTTGTCATTATTTCAGGGCTGCGCTCCAGGGGCTCCTGAACCCTAACAGCTGCCCTGGGCGGTTCAGTTCCGGTATTTCAGATTCTGGTCTTAACCCAGCTTGATTTTTCTCTCCTCCTAGGAGCCAGTCAGCGCTCTCCACTCTCATACTGTTGGTGTTCCTTGGCATCTCTCTGGTCCTGTCAGTGGGAAGGTTTTGCTGTCTGGCGCTTTCCCAGAGCACATCTTTTAAAATATTTTCCCCCAACGGAACCGGCATACTTACACCTTTCACCCAAGGCTTTGTGTCTCAAGGATGGCGTCAATTCGAGAGGTGACTGTGAATTCTTTCCTTGAGTGTCTCTGGCTCATGTCCTGGAGAACCAGTGTTGGTTATCACTCCTGACACGGGCCTTTTCACTTGGGTCTTCCACTGTTTTCAACACGAAGCAGCTCTCGCCAAGTTCTTCCTATTTTCCAGGTCTGTAGCATTTGTTAGCAGAGAGTACATTTTGTTTTGCTCCAGCAGTGACTCAGTGGTGAGCCCATTATGCTGATGGCACATTGAGAGCTTCCCTTTCCAAATAGATGTCCCTTTCCCTGCTCTGCCTGGCCCTGGGCAGTTGGTAGTTAAGACTGGAAACATTTAGTCACGTGACTGTAAACCCGTGGGAGGGGTGGGGACATCTGGTTGAAGAGGAGGGATTCTGTGCTTACCCATCGCTGAGTGACAGTGTTGAAAGATCCTGTGTATAAAGTAAATAGTACCATGTAGCTTCCTCTTTTAAAAATTGCAGTCCTTTAGCAGCATAGGCTACGTTTATTCTATCCCAGTTCAAGAAATTCTAATGTATGACATGGTATGGTTTCAAAACCCTTGGGTTTTAGATCCATCTTACAGATGTGGATAATACGGTAACTTACTCAAGATCAGCGAATGGGTGTGGATTTGCGTCAAAATCCACGTGATTCAAAACTGGTGCTCAGCCAGACGGTGTTGGCACACGCCTTTAATCCCAGCACTTGGGAGGCAGAGGCAGGCGGATCTCTGTGAGTTCGAGGCCAGCCTGGTCTACAGAGTGAGTTCCAGGACAGGCACAAAGCTACACAGAGAAACCGTGTCTCGAAAAACCAAAAAAAACAAAAAAACAAAAAACTGGTGCTCTTTCCGCAATACTATGCTTGCCCTCGCATGAGCAATTTCGGTAAGCGGTGATGGTAGTGGTAGTGATGACGGTAAATGACAGACCATGCTGCACTCGAGTGAGCCCGTTAGCCTCTGGGCCTGTTTGAGAATGTTTGGAGTTGAAGTAACTTTGGAAGTAACTTTGGAAGATTCGGTCAGGCATCTGAGCGTCTGCAGTGTGCAAGGTGCTGTGTCGGGTCCTCAGCCCTGCATGAGCACATCTGAATGGAGCTTGGAGTCCTGGATAAGCTTGAGTAGAGCTGTGGTCCTGAACGGTTGTTAGAACTGTAAGGTTTCACGTGCTGTCGGTTCCCCCACTGGATTCCTGAACCACGTATGCCTGACCTTAAACAAAACACAGACCCGGAGACCCTTCTCGACTTACAGCATCCGCCCGCCACCTTGTGATCCCTCATGTCTCAGAGCTAACCTGGGCAAGGACATTGGATCGATGGCTTGCTTTTACCATTAGGATTTATAGCCTCAGGTGCATGGTGAAGAAAGAACATTATGCTTTTTAGAGCAGGCTCTCCCAACGTTGGCCCTGCTGACATTCGGGGCCAGATGATTTTTTTGTTGTGGGTCTGCTGTGTGAATTACAGTGTGCCTCTCATCATCCCTGGCCTCTACCCACACTGTCATTTAACATCCCATTCTGCAGTTGTGAGACTCAAAAAAACGTCTCCACACATTGCTCATGGTCCCTTGAGGCGGGGGACTCAAGGGAGACAGTTGTCCCAGCTGAGAATTTTCTGGAGGAAGAACTACATTCCAGTAATGGTAATCCCTCAAGACGGCTATTGCTAATAAGTTCAGAACTGTGGAGGTTCAGTGGGACTTTTCTGCTTGGGCTGTGGTCCATAGACCAATAACATTGTCATCGCCTGGGAGCTTGTTAGAGACGCGGAGACTCGGTCCTAAGTCGGAAGCTGAGTTTTAATAAGATCCCTCGGTGATCCCTGTGCGTATTAGTTTACGAAGCTACCAAGGAGGAGAAAAATCAGATGTGTCAGGCTAGCATTTCTTGCTCATCTTTGTGGGTCTTCCTCGTTTTGACTTCTAGGCTCAGGATGAGAGGAGGCTGCTCTCTGGTTAGGGACTCCCATGGTAGATGTAACCACTTAGAATTGTTGGCTTAATTAAAAAGAATTACATTTATTTATTTACATGAGTATGTGTGTGGGGTCAGAGTCGGTTTCTTCCTTTCACCTTGTGGGTCCTGGGACTCGAACTTAGGTTACCGGACTTGGCAGCAAGCACCTTTACCTGATAAACCATCTCACTGGCCCAGAACTGTTGGATTTTATGCTATACTTTTTTGGTTTTTTCAAGACAAGTTTTCTCTGTGTAGCTTTGGAGCCTATCCTGGAACTCGCTCTGCAGACCAGGCTGGCCTCGAACTCACAGAGACCCGCCTGCCTCTGCCTCCAGAGTGCTGGGGTTAAAGGCGTGCGCTGCCACCACCCGGCTATGCTATGCCTTTGAGGAATGAATTTAAAGCTTTTCTCTCAGGTAGACTTTACATCCTTCAAGATGATGGTGTACCTCTTCTTCGTCTCATAGCAAAAGAGAATTTGCATGTCTCTCCCATTTATTCTTTTCTTGCGCCCTGTTAATGGAGGATGGGTTAAGTGCCCTTCATTAATACTTCTTAGGCAAGTATTATTGGAAGGCTAAGCACCCACTATGTGCCAGGGCTCTGCAAAGCATACTGTGCATCTTACTGCCCCTTTGCTCCTCCCCAGACCTCCAATGAGCCAATTAATTCCTAGAATTCATCCCCCAATACACCCGATGACACCGGGCCCTGAAGACATGAGCCCTTAGTGACGGTCACTAGTGCAGTTGTCTGTGGTAGGCGTGGACTTCAGGTCCTTCCAACTCTAGCCTTTTTACTGTACTTTTATCTTGTTTGTGAGGGCTGTTATTGTGGTTGTTGTTTTTAAGATAGGGTCTTACTATGTAGCCTGTGATGTCCTCGGATTTATGATCCTCCTGCCTCAGCCTCCCAAGTGCTAGGAATTTCAGTATATACCACCATTCTACCTAAAATACCACTAAATAAAATGTACTTCTTTAGCTTTTATTTATTTCGAGAATGCTGGAATGGTGAAAGTTTCGAGCGATACCAGGGGCTGGAAATAGAGCTAAGCAGTTAGGAGCACTTGATGCTCTTGCAGAGAAGCTGGGTTAGGTTCCCAGTACCCTATGGTAGCTCAGAATGGTCTCTAACTTAACTCTAGTTCCAGGAGAGCCGACACCCTCTTCCTACCTCCTTGGACACCAGGCATACATGTGATGCACATACATTATGCAGACAAAACCCTCATACACATAAAAATAAATCTAAAAAAAAATAAAAATAAATCTCAAAAAACTAATTGATATAGACAGTCGTAGGGTCAGTAATCTCTCCCATCCCATGTCCAGTCTCTCCTTTTATGAGTTTCTTATATAACTTTCTGGAGAATTCTATGGTGATATAAAATATCATCGCCTCCTATACTCTAGATGGCATCTTTGTTCTGCTTCTTAATGATTTAGGTGTTCAGCTGGGCAGTGGTGGTGCACACCTTGAATCCCAGCACTGGGGAGGCAAAGGTAGGTGGATCTCTGAATTCGAGGCCAGCCTGGTCTACAGAGTGAGTTCTAGGACAGCCAGGGCCACACAGTGAAACCCTGTCTCAAATAAAACCAAACCAAACCAACCAACCAGACAAACAAACATTTAGACGTTCTTATTGGCAGGCTGTTTTCGTGTATTGTTGGAGAGAATGAAGCCAAGGTTTTATAAAACTACTGCTCTGAAGTCGATTTCTTGTGGACAGCTCTTGTCTTACTCTCGAATAAAATTCCCTTATAGTTTTGGGGCTGGAGAGATGGCTCAGTGGTTAAACGCACTGGCTGCTCTTCCAGAGGACCCAGGTTCAAGTCCTAGCACCCACATGGCAGCTCACAACCTTCTGTAACTCCAGTTCCAGGGGATCCGACACCTTCACACAGACACACATGCAGGCAAAACACCAATGTACGTAAAATTAAAAATAAATAAAAATTAAAAAAAATATTCCCTTATAGTTTTAATACTTGTTTTCCATTTCTGTACTTCAGCGTTTTGCCTGTAGGATAGCATTAGCTCTACGGGACATGTGACATGATTGCTCACATGCTTTCAACCCCTTTAAAAGCTGCCAGATTCAGAGTTGCCATTGCCTGAGCCAGGTATCTGGCAGGGTTTTGTTTTGACAACCATTGGGAAGAGGACAGAGGTGAGCTGCTTTGTTAGACTTGGTTGACTCTGAAATGTGTCCCTCTGCCAGTCTCCCGGTCTCTGTAGGGACAGGAGGAAGGGAGGAAAAGGAATTGAGGCCCCTTGGGTATCAGCAGTGGGAGGGGGAGCCTAGGGAGACAGTGGGCTGCCATAGAGCGGCGCAGGAACCAGCCGGCCAGAACACGGAGAAGGAATGATGAAGAGATGCAGACTAGCCTCTTAGGGAATATTCGGGGATATTTATGCATCTCTTGGGGGCTGTTCTGTTTTTAGAGGGTAAGCGATTAAGGGGAAAAATAGGCTAAAGGGAGCTAAATGCTTATGAATTAGGATTATAGGTCTTTTCTCCTCTAGCGTGAGTTTGGAGGCCACAGCCAGAGATATTAAAAGTATATATCCTACGTTATAAATGGAGGCAACTTATTCTAGAGACAACTGCAATATTAAGATGGAGTGGGTGTAGGGGATCTGAGTGAAGGGTGTGTCTGGTTCAGGAAATAAAGTACTGGTTCAGAGCAAAACAAGGGATTTCCTAGTATGTTGCTGAGGATGATCTGGGAGTCCTAGCTTCCTGGTGGCCTAAGTAGGAGAGTCACAGGAACCGAAAGAGTCCTACTTCATGAGGAGTCTAGAGTGGTTTGTTCTTCAACGACGTGGTTTTCCAAATATTGACCTTTGGGGAATTTCCGCACTGGATGTCCCATAAATAAAGCTTCCTGTGATGTGATGGACCGTATCCCTCCAAAGTGCGCCCCTCCATGAGTCTCCATTTTCTCGTGCCTCTTTGTGGTACGGTGCCAGGTTTCAACTGGATCAATTCTAAATGAGATAAGATAATGCCTTTCCATGGAGGAGATGGGAGATGGGAATAGGTTTGTTAGGGAACACAGAAATTGGAGTCCCCCACCATTCAGCTCTCGCTTGCTGAAAGCCCTTTCACAAACAAGCAAGCATGGAGATGATTTGGCCCACGATTCAAAATGATATTAAACATCTGGGACTCTGTTCAGCAGCCAACTTTCCAATCAATTCTGTGAAGTGTGTTGATTGCATTTACGCTCATTTTCTGAGGGTGAAGGTTGGATGGGACGAAAGGGGATTGTTGGCGGGAGTCACATGAGATGACAGCATGAGGACACAGTGGAAGGCACAGGTGTCCATGACTGAGGGTTGGGAACAGTTTCCAGTGCATAAATGTGGCCATTCTATGCACCCCGGGAGTGGATACTCAACTGTAGCACTCATGGTTTGGGACCAGAGACAGCCCTTCCTGACTTTCAAAGGGACATATGCAAAGGACTGACCCCCGAGATGTTAGTGTTCGGTGACCTTTGATGCTGACAAATTTGCCCATCCCACAGAAGACTATTAAACCTTGCTTCATAGGTGGGTTGGCCTTGCCGAAGAGGCCTCTGGGAGCAAGGACAAGAGTAGCCAATTGGCTGAGTGCTAAGTCTGGATGCAGGCATGGAGAAGAGGGGCTGCTGAGCTGGGATCTTACGAGGCACACAGTCGTACCTCCTAGTAAAACAGTGACTCCTCTGCTCTGGGGAATGCGGTGAACTCCTCCCTCGGTGACCTCCTCCCTCGTGGAAGGGGTGAGGGAGAAAGAGACTGGGTGTGCTTGTCTAATACTTCTGCCTTGCGGGAAGAAATGAATGGGGTAGTCACTCCCTAGCCAGGACAGGATAGAGAATAAAAGACCTCCCAACAGTTGGACACAGCTTTGTTGAGGAATAACAGACGTACAAAGTCTACAAAATGTACAAAGACGTACAAAACTTTACAGTTTAAACTTTGATATGTGTATAGACCTGTGAAGTCACCACCAGGCTTAAGCAAAACAAACATGTCCCCAAACTTTATGTGCCCTGTGACTCTCCCTTCCATCCTCCCTCATCCCTTCCTCTGTTCCTAGAAACCATAGAACTAGTTCCAAGCATGAGTAGTTGAGTTTGTATTTTCTAGAGTTCTGTGAACTGAATCCTACAGTGTGTACTGTCAACCCTCTCTGGTGTCACCGTTCTGAAGTGCCTCCATGCTGATGCATGAGTCATAGTTCGTCAGTGGGGCGGTCTGCTGGTTATCTCACCACCTGCCAGTGAACGTTTGGGCTGTCTCCAGTTTTTGGCCACTTGAAATAAGATTGCTCTTATCACGTGGGCACCCGTCTGCAGACGCATGCATTCATTTCTCTGGACTAAAGCAGGGATGGAACGGCCAGACCTTATGGTAGGCATGTTTAACTTTCAAAGAGGCCACCGACTTTTCCCACAGTGGTTGCTCCGTTTTTACATCCTCAGCAGCAGTGTCTGTGAGGCTCCCTAATATTCCGAACAGTTGGACCCAGAGTCATTCGATCGTGGGATATAGTCAGCCGTGGAGATAGGCTTAAGTCGTCTCCCCCACACCCCTGGTTTTGAAAGTTTTAGAGGGCTGGGGAGACTGCTCAGCTGGTAAAGTGTTTACTGTGCAAGCAGGAAGACCTGAGTTTGCATCCCAGATGGATGTCAAAAGTCAGAACTGGCATGCTGCTGTAATCCCAGTGCTGGGGAGGTGGAGACAGGAGGGTCCCTGGAATGTGCTGGCCAAGTAGTCTAGCCAAACTGATAAGCTCCAGGGTTAGTGACAGACTGTTTATCAAGGAAGACACATGGCATTGACCTTTGGCCCTACACTTGCATGCATGTACACACACACACACACACACACACACACACACACACACCCCTGTACCCGCCATTACATATACCCCATATAGTACACACGCACACGCACACGCACACACACACACCTGTACCTGCAATTACATATACTTACATACAATACACACATATACACACACCTGTACCCACAATTACATATACCCATATACAATACACACACACACACCTGTACCCACAATTACATATACCCGTATACAAAACACACACACACACACACACACACACACACACACACACACACGCACACACGAGAACTCCTGAACATTCATATGTATATATATTCACGACATTGACTTGGCAAAGAAGCTGTGTCATTGTCCTTTAGCTATCCCCACATTCTTGATTGGTCTCCCTCACCCCAGGAAGGGGTGGAGAGGCTTGGTACTTACTCTTCTGGCTCCTGTAAACTGAAACATTAACTCCACTGGCCTAACCTGGAACAATCAAAAAGACTGAAATGTCTTGAAACACACCAAACACATAAAAAAAAATTGATGAGTGCATAATAATGCCCACAAGGAATCTCACTGGTCACTCTTCGAGGTTGCCAAGGCCCCAATTTCACTACTCTGATGTAAATACAGAAAGCGTCCATCCCATCTTTCCAGTTGAGCGTGTGACAGAGCAGCCGAACTGTTGATGTGCTAATCCATGTGGGCTGAAGGGGGGTGTCTGAAAGCCTCCTCTTGGCAGCCACTTCTGAAGTAACGGCTCAGAGATAATGATCGCCGTGGCTGCTGAACCCATTAACTGAAAGATGGGAGAGAACATTCTGGTGGGGGGAATCAGGGTGATATCATCAAACTAATGGATCGATTTTCACATCACAAAAATTGAGGTCAGGTGCTCTGTCTTCCCTAATGTCATGTGATAGCAAGGTGACAATCCCCGGTGATGCTCACAGCAAAAAAATTGCATGTGAATATTCAGAAGGCCCTGGGTTTATCTGCCAGCCTACAAGAAACACAAGGGATGGAGAGACATGTTACATGATGCCAGCCAAGTCCAGATGTGAGAAATTCTGCACAGTTCCTTAAACAAATAAATGGCTTCCTTCCTTCCTTCTTTCCTTCCTTCCTTCCTTCCTTCCTTCCTTCCTTCCTTCCTTCCTTCCTTCCTTCCTTCCTTCCT
>CABHPH010156106.1:18213-41769 GCA_902168325.1 Peromyscus nudipes
TCTCTCTCTCTCTCTCTCTCTCTCTCTCTCTCTCTCTCTCATTGAACCCAGGGTCTTGCTCATGCTAGGCAGCATTCTACCATTGAACTATATAATCTCAGTCTCCTTTGTGTGTGTGTGTGTGTGTGTGTGTGTGTGTGTGTACACATGTGTGCTTATGCACTTGGAGGCCAGGGGACAACCTGTGTCATTCATTAGGTACCATCCACTTTAAAAATAAAAAATGAAAAGAATGTATATGGTTTATGTCTGCATAGGTGCTCATGCACCCCGTGAACGCCCGATGCTGGTGGAGGCCAGAAGAGGGCGCGCCAGTTCATCTGGAACTGGAGTTGCAGATAGTTAGGAGCTGCCATGTGGGTGCTGGGACTTGAACCTCAGTCCTGGAAGGGTAGGAAGTGCTCCTAACCACAGAGAAATCTCTTTAGCCTCGGTCCTTTTTGTTTTTGAGACATGATCTCTCGCTGGCCTGGAACTCACCAAGCAGGCTGGGCTGGCTGCCACGGAGCACCCGAGATCCTCCAGTCTTCCCCCCAGCACTGATAATGTTTATGCCTTCCTACTTGGCGTTGTTGTTGTTTGTTGTTTGTTTTAACGTGTAGGGATTGAACTCAGGTCCTCGTGTTTCTAATGCAAACACTTTACCAGCTGATTGATCCCCCTCGCCTACTACACGGGTCTCACTAAGTTACCCAGGTTACTAAGTCATCTGGACTGGAGCTCATCCGTAGCCCAGGCAGGTCCTCCTCCTCCTGCCATCCTCCTGCCTCCACCTCGTGAGTGATTGGGATGACAGGCCTGTGCTGTCAGCCCTGGCCCTCTTCCTGATCTTGACCACAGCAAGCTGGCTTTGAGCATGGCAGATTTACAGATGAATCTTATTTCATAGTACAGAAATTCAAAAATCATAATTACTTCACCGAGGGTGGCTCCTAACCCTCTATTAATCATCCTCCTCACGCAGAAATGGAATTCTATTTCAGTCTCCTACAGATAAATTGGTATATAGTGGAAGGGAATTCAGCTTCTGCGAGGAATTAAACGCTGTGATAGAATTAACACAAACATCCACCTTGGTGTGTCTGTGCCTTGTACAGCAGAGACTTCAGTGCAGATGCAAGTGTGTCTCCCTAGACTCCCACAACTATAAGATCTGCCACACGCGTGCCCTCTATACCTGCAGTAATAGTAACGACCACAGGTCCCCTCCGTGGGTGCTTATCGTCTGTAAAGAGCCACAATAAGCACCTTAGATAGATTAATAAAACTCAAGCAAATGGCACAAGGGAAACCATCCAACAGGTGTCGTGGGGATGCGCCTGTCACCCCAATGCCCAGGAAGCAGAGACAAGAGGGTGACGAGTTTGAGGGCCGCTGCAGTGCTTTGGGAGACTTTTCCAAAACCGGAAATGACCTGGCAACCTGTGATGCTTAGAGAGGTCAAGTGACTTTCCCCGGGTCACACAGCTCGTGAGTGGGTGGAGCTGGGACTCAGTTCCGATTACAAGCCACTAGCCACCACACATGTGTATTAGTGCCACCTACGTATTTCCGTCAGCAAGTTTCCAGTCTTTATCTGGGTTTCCTTATTTTGGGATGGAAAACACTTTTTTTTGATCCTCATACATCATTTCTGTTATTTTAATTTTAATCTTTTTTTTTGGTTTTTGAGACAAGGTTTCTCTGTGTAGCTTTGCGCCTTTCCTAGAACTCTCTTTGGAGACCAGGCTGGCCTCGAACTCAACAGAGATCTGCCTGCCTCTGCCTCCTGAGTGCTGGGATTAGAGGCGTGTGCCACTACCACCTGGCTAATTTTAATCTTTTACTTTTAAAGAAGCCATTGGGTGACCACGGTCCGATTGGGTTTGCACCCAAGTTGATGGCCGTGCACATGGGATGTGAGCTGATGCTTTTTCAATCTGTTTTCTTCCAATAAGCTAACATTTCAAGCGTTAAAGCTTGTAGCTTCTGACTCCAGCAGGGAAGATGCTCCCGAGAGAGCCTGGAGGTGTTAAATCATTTTCTGCTAGTGCACATTTTACATTTTTGATCTTCTCTTTTCCACCTCACCTCAGTGCACCTGAAGCCCTGAGAATGTTCTTTTGCTTCCCAGAAGCAGCTAGCCCTCTGTGCTCATCTCTCTCTCTCTCTCCTCCGAATCCCTCCAACATTCCAGTTCCTTCATTGCACTGCTTTGGCTATTGTCCTTGGGGAAGCCTCGGAAACGGCCAGATTCTTATGAGTCTGTAGGCTGGAGACACGCTTGCTGCTCATTTACCCAGCACAGAACTCTGTCCGGAAGATAAGAGGTTAAAAAGGAAGTCTGGACCGTGAAGGGCTGTGACTGCTGTCCTAGGGGGAGCTCTAGCGAGCCCTGGTGGGCAGTGACTCATGCTGCTCTGTCACTCAGATCAGCACCGGCCCCTGCCACGCAGGCGGCCAGGTGGGGTTATAGGCAGAGCACGCACTGAGGAGTGGGGAGCATGCAGCCTGCACTGCGGGGGATGTGATGCCGGCTTGCCGACTTCCCCCTGCCTGGTCCACTGCAGACGCCCTAGCCTGCAACCATGGTAACACTTCTGGCTGGGAATGCCCCCGGGACCCCCCTACGATGGGCAGCCTCCTGGTGACTGATGGACAGCCGCTCACATCCCTGAGTGAGAGAGCCTAGTAGGTCGGCAGGCAGCAGAGACGATGTGATGCACCCCCCCCCCCCCCCCCTAGCTGGGAGTCATGCCGTAAGGAGGTAGGAGCCTTGCCGCAGATGTGCGTCTGTGGGTCTCTGTGTCCCTTCATCGGTGCTGGGTGCTGTAAATCACCGCAACTTTATTTGGCTGTTTTTGATTATACCGATGGAGCTGTGGTGGATTCAATGGGCTGGATTGGGCTGGGGAGGAGAGATGATGAACTAAAAAGAAAAGTGGTTAATAAGATCTCCAAGTAGACTCATCTGGCTATGAATGAACCAGACTGCAGTGGTAACCCAACAGCAGTTCCAAAGCCTCCCAAGCCCCCTGACCTGTTCTTGCCTCTCATTCTGGCTAAGTCATGAGACATCCACATCTTCCGTCCTGACAGCGACAAACATCACCAATTATTAATCATTTAGACCTGTCTGGAAGAGGGGCTCCATGGGTTCAGGTCATCTGGCATCCTGGCATTAGCCAGCTGACATGGAGTGGAAGCCTTCTGGAGAGGGCAGGCAGGAGTTAGTTGCCTGCCCGGGTGAGTGAGTTACCCAGGTGCTGCTGCTGTAGGAACCCAGTGAGTGGCCTGTTGGAGTATCTTCCACTTCACCCCCTGCCCGGGGAAGGCAAGCTGTCTGCGGGTTGGTGGCCATGTTGGCAGTGAAGGGGTTAATCTCTTGTTGCTGTAGGAGCCGAGGCTGGGTCTGCCTGCGCTAGGAGCTGGGTTGAAAGCAGCAGGCGCTGCAGTGCCTCCAATGCTGAAGGAGTAAGGCGCTTTTTTTTTCCTTCTCCGCAACAGTGTGGAATTCGTCTGAATTTTTCTCTCCCCCCCCTCTTGTTTTTCTTTTAACCAGCTCCTCCCCCCTTCGTTCCCACCCTCAAGTCTGACGATGACACCTCCAATTTTGATGAACCAGAGAAGAATTCGTGGGTTTCACCCTCCCTGTGCCAGCTGAGCCCCTCGGGTTTCTCGGGCGAAGAACTGCCGTTTGTGGGGTTTTCATACAGCAGAGCCCTAGGGCTGCTTGGTAGAGCTGAGTAAGTGACAGTGTGACTTTCTGGGGGGGACTTGCATGGATGCCTGGCACACAGAGCCAAAGGTGGTGGTGGTGGCGGCAGCGGTGGTGGCGGTGGTGGTGGCGGTGGGAGGGTGGGGGAGTGCAGTGGAGGGAAGCCTCCGAGCTGCCTGCGTTTTTTTTTTGGAAAAGCAGTCTACCTGTTTGGGGCTTGTGGGGCTAGATTGTCGATGTTCTGTTTTGCATGGTGTGTTAGGTACCTGTTCCTGTCTGTGGCATTCTAGTGGTCAACTGGGTACTTTGGGGTTAGTTTTTCCCATCTTTGGTCTTATTTAGAGGGAGGAGAGAGTGGGAGATTTCTAGCCCTGTAGCTCCTTGGTCAAAGGGGAACCGTGTCTGAGTTAAACTGAGCTGCCCATCCATCTGTGCATCCATCTCGAGAGGGCGGATGGCTGGTATCTTGGCTGTACTGAAGGGATCCTGAACACCGTATCTCACAAGCTAAAGGTTTCCCGATGGGTTTAACTGAGCTGCAAGTGGCTGAACCAGAGCTCTAGCTGAGAGATGATGCTCGGCTCCTGTCCAAGTATGCTGCAAGATCAGAGATCTGGCAGCTGAGCCGTTCTGAGCAGGGAAGAGCACCAGCGGCCAGAGGAAGCCCCATTCCTGTGAGCCCCCAGGAGGGAGTGTGATGTAGCCGCCACTGATTCACAGAAATTGGGCTTCACAAGAGGGTGGAAAAAACAACAACAAACAAACAAACCCTAAACAAACTAAGAGACTAGAATTAGAAATAGAAATATTTTAGTAAACCTCTTGACCTGGGAATGATTCTCTAGTCATATAGGAAGCATTTAGAAGATGTGGCACCCAGGGCTTGTTTGGAGGGTCCTGCTTTCCAGACTCTTAGAATTTATGTAAAATGTAGTCACCTGGGATGTGGGAGCTTGATGACATTCTGTCTTCAGGGGAGCAAGTTTCCCTTCGGGAGGTCTCAGCACAGCTGTATTCCCCAGATTCCCTGGCACCCTCACGCTGAGCCTCTTAGGGCAATGTTGGGTAACTAGTTGCTGCCCACTTAGGAGAACACATTTTTATTTTTATTTTTTTTAAAAATTCTCCTTGGTAGATTCATTCATACCTGTTTGTTGTATTTGTAGCTTAGATATTTGATTCGAAGAGATATAATATTGGCTCCTGGATGGTGTCACCCCACAGGTGCAGTTTTGAGGTTCTTTAAAAGCTATCAGATTTCCTACCCGGAATTGAGCATGTCATATAAGCTAGGAGAGTGTGGGCTGTTCTTGATTTTTGACAGGGGCTTTTACAATGAAAGATGCAAAGGTGGGCTTCCTTTATTACCTTGCCTGCGGTCTGGGTTTAAAAATCTAGGCGATGTTAGTATTATTAGATGTGCATTTCTTGCCGATCTGGTCCACCACCCAAAGCAGCCCAGAGGATGGTTAAGAGAGGCAGAAATCTAACTAGCTGTTGAATGTGGCATCAGACAGATTTGCAGTGGCCCAAGCAGGGCTAGGAGGTTTGGCGTTGGTCTCAAGGATCCAGGAAGGAGTGGAGGCCCGATGGTGAAGGATGCGTAGTTAGTGGGCAGAGTAACCTTGATACAGTCAGCACACTGAAGGTCACAGATCCGAACTAGGAGAAGATGTGCGGGGAGTTGCTGGTCTGGTCGGTAATGGGCTGGATGTGTTGAGAGAAGGCTGTCAGAGGGTGTTGATCAGTGATCTCAAAAAACCTGGGAGGCCTTGGAGGAGTCAGGTTTCGGGGGCAGAGGGAGGATGATGTGAGGGAACTCGGGCACCGAGGTTGATCTGAAGCAGAGGGTGATTAATTGCCTGTTGTTCAGGAAGACCCTAATTGCTTCTTTCTGCTTCCCAGAAGAAAGCTGAGTAAAGGGACATCTCAGCGTTAGGGCCCAAGCACTGGATAAATATTTGTTGACTGAATTTACTTATGAGCCTTACGTATCCCCCAGAATGTGTTTGTGTTGCTTTCTGAATTTGAAGGTTTGCAATTTCACCTTTGGCTGTCCAGAAATCTCTCTCTAATGCATCAGCTGAGCTTCCATTTGTGGCCTGGCAGAACGTTTAATAAGATCCTCATAAAAATAAAATTCCCTTTAACAAAGCCGTGCATTTGTTATCTGGAAGATGTAACCGGAGGCGTCTTATCTTTGGGGAACTCGATGCTTTTCCCACGGCAGTTCAGGGCTGGAGTTAGCAGTTTCCCTTCCGTCTCGAGTCTGTGGTACTGCTGTTAGACCTGGCTACCTTGCCAGAGGTGGCTCAGTGGGTGAAACCCGTAGGTGCATTTTTCAAACTCCTCTCCACCTGTTGGTTGTAGGTCACCTCGGGCATGTTGTCTGTAGGTGACCCTGGGCATGCTGGAGCGTAGTTAATCATGAAGCCAATGAAAGAGTCTCAGAGATGAAATGGCCCTGCAACTCCTGCAGTTTCATAGATGTACAGTCACGGCACTCGTCGCAGGCAGTGGCATTGTCTCTGGGTACCACCCTTGCCCTGCGGTGACCTCAGTTTTCTCCCTGAGTTTCCCTTCTCCCGCCTCTCGTTTTTAGCATCACAGGTTTTTATTTACACGGCTGTTACTCTTCACACCACCAAGGAAACCGTAGATGCTAGCTCGTGCTGCGCTAGGGAAACTGACCCCAGATTGTTGCCAGTGAACTGAATGAAACGTTCCGAGGTGGGGCTGGATGAGCGAGGACTTTCCATGGAGACTGTGGCCGAGAGAACGATTCATACTGTTGCGTTGTGGTCCCTCCTCACATTTTAGGATCTTCCTCTTTTTGCAGGGACCCCAGGCTATTTTTAAGCCAGCCATTGAGCGCATCGTTAATTTTAGGTTTAGCAAGAAGCCCGATCTCAGCGTGTTGACGAATGAGGTGTAGGGGGAGTTCCTTGCTGCCCAAGTTGAGAGCAGGGGAGCTTGGTGAGAACCAGATTGATTTGGTTGGTTGTCTTTGGAGAGCCTCCGCACCAGTGACTCCATTCAGGTACCCCCACCCCCACCTCCATGTGGTGGTGCTTGGCAGTGAATCAAGAGCTTGTCCATGGTAAGCAAGCACTCTACCACAGTGACCACCGAGCCACATCCCCAGCCAGACTCGTTTCCTTTTTGCTCAGCAAGGACCCAGACCCAATTTCCACGCTTTGAATGCCTTGAGCCCCCATTTGCTTGAACTTCACAATAGTGGGGTAGAAACAGAAATCAGGAAGTGGGAGGTTTTCAGTCAGCATCTTCCCTGGGTTGTCAGTGTGGGGTGAGTTTCTTCCAATCCTTCCTTCTTCTTCCAAGTCTGAATATTCCTGCAAGGTCATGTGATCTTGATGGGGCTGGATTTGTGGGTTTGTGGGTTCTGGGTGAGCTGTCTGAGGAAGGGTGCTCTCTCTTCCTTTCTTCCTCTGGGCACTTTCCTTTCCTTCGAGTGGATCTGGAGATACAAGGACTGAGCCATCCCTTCAGGCATGGTGAAGGAATGAAGGCTGTCTGATAGCGTTTGTCCTCCCAAATTTCGGACGGCCAGTTTTCGGTGTCTCTTCCTTTTGTGGTTGGGAGTTCTTTGCACGGTAGTTCTCTCAATGGTAACATGGTAACCAGGATGCCTTTCTAAAGGGCTTCTAAGAGGATGGAACGAAACATATAAAGCATTTATGCTAATACCTGGCACATGAAAAGACCTTAGTAAATATCTGCAGCTCTGTTTCTTGTGATTTCTAACATACCAGTATATCTTCCTTCCATATGTGCCAAGAGACGGTGGAAAGGACTCACCGGTAATTAGGGAGTTCCAAGTCTGGCCAGACCCAAACTCAGTTCCCCAGGCCTTGGGAGTTTTTCTCCTGGGAATTCTTGAATGTTCAAGCCAGCTAGCTACAAGAGCTAACATCCGGTGGACAAGAGGTGTTCTTTGTGGAGGAGAAGGTTAGAGGACAGAAGGACAAGATTAAGTCCCAGACAGGTGCTTTCCCATCAAGTTGACAAGTCAAAGCAGATTTGCTGAAGCAGTTCATAGAACCAAGCAGGTGCTTAGCTGAGGACCAGTAGGGTTCTAGGAGTGAAGCCAACCCATGCTTTCTTGCTAATGAATGGTGATGCTCCTTCTTGGAATGCCCGTCCATCTCCCCAGGCAGGCTGGGGTCTGCAGGGCAGGCTGGGTCTCATTGGTCCTCATTTTCCCAGACACAGGGAGACATGGCAGGGCCTCAGTGAATATGCGTGTGGAATGAGCTCACCCACGTCCTGATGGAGGGTGGGTGTTAGGGGTCATTTCTGCAAAAGACAGTGGAGAGGAAGGTGGAGAAAGCTTCATGGGACAGGGGGTTAATCAAAGCCTATTTCTCACAGGGTGATCAATGCTCAGGCTCAATTCTAAGCACTGCACACTAATCAACTCACTCCAACAACATAGCAGTCCAAGAGGAAGGCATGGTCACTTTTCTCCCGCTCTGCATGTGGGGAAACTGAGGCATGGAGAGTGTGAACTTGTCCAAGGTCCTCAAGTCCAGATGATGTAGAGCTTCATTGTCTCTTGACCACTGTGCTGTGATGCTGTACCATATAAATGCCCCAGGTGGGAGAAGTTAGGAAATGCTTGTAAGATGCCCAAGAAGTAGACGCCATTCTGGGGAATGAAGAGCCATGAGGTTGGGGCAGGTGTGAAGAGAGATGACAAGCTGGCCATAGTGTTGCCTTTGTTTTCGCTTTTATGGGTTTATTGAGTAGGTGGGTTAGTATGTAGGTCTCAGACATCTCATTGAGAGACACCTGGTGTGTATGGGTGTGTGTGTGTATGTGTGTGAGTGTGTGCGCACTTATAACATTCACATTCTGACTCTCTAGAGAAGTTCGTTTAGGATAGGGAATGGTACTGACCCTGGTCTTGAGGCTGATTGTCATAAGCTGCACAGTAAACATCCCAGAGGGTGATCATCCAAGTCACCTCACTTCTGTAGTAGTGACTTCTATGTAGCCCAGGCTCAGCCTCCTGAGTGCTGGGATTACAGGCGTGCACCACTGTGCCCAGTCAGATCACACCTGAGTGCTGGGATTACAGGTGTGCACCACTGTGCCCAGTCAGATCACACCTGAGTGCTGGGATTACAGGTGTGCACCGCTGTGCCCAGTCAGATCACCCTCATGGCTGCGGATGGTGACTCTGTGATTGAGTGCCTTCAGATTTTCCTTTGTCTTTCCAGGTGCCTCCCGTCTCACCTCCTGAGACTTACTCCAGAGAGGGGACGGAGGGAGGATTCTCCCATGAGTCTTACCTGTAGGAGTAGAGGGAATCTTCTTTTAAAAACCGTTTCCCCCAGAATGAATGGAAGCATAGTGTCTAATCACAGTGCTGCTGAGACGGAGAGTCTCTGTAGACTCTAAGAGCAGAGAACAGAAGGTGAGGACCAGTGCCCATGCCTGTCACCTGACCTCCATATACATGATGTGGCATGCATGCGCAGACCAATACTCAGACACATGAACACACAGAGAGAGACAGAGAGGCAGAAACATACAGAGAGACAGGGAGAGACAGAGAAACGGAGAGAGACAGGGAGAGACAGACAGAAAGAGAAAGAGACACAGATGAGACATGTAGAAACAGAGAGATGGACACATGGGGAGAGAGAGAGAGAGAGAGAGAGAGAGAGAGAGAAAAGATTTTTTTTTCCCTGCACCCACAGCCACAAGCTCCTTCGCATTGAGCTTCCTACCCACATCCCTGTTGCAAGGAGTCTCATCTGTGATTTGTTTTTTTTTTTTTTTTAATATAGTCAACAACGACAATGGCAGCCTCTTCTTACTGTTCCTAAAGGCGCCCTTCCGCTATATTGACTTCATGGTAACTGCCCTCCAGTGCCTGGGGCTCTTTGTCTCCCGCTGTTCACTGGATCTTGAGCTGGTTTCTCACCTCTGGGGATTGTCTTGGATTTTCTCTTCTCTTGCTCCTTCAGTTCCTCTTCCCTCTATCTAGTCAAGCACACCTTGTCCTCTGGCTCGTCTCACCCTGCCTGTTCCGTTTAGACTGAGTGTGTGTGCGTGTGTGTGTGCGCGCGCGCCTCTCAGCCCAGGCAGGGCCATTCTACCGCCTTCTCATTTGTCTTAAAGATACCTTTAGGAACTCAGATCCACATAGTCCCGTCCCAATCCTCAAGATCCAGCTCTAGAAGGTCTGGCGAGTGTGTGCTTTGGTGGCCCCCACAGGCTCGTCTGTGTGGTTGTCTTGGGTTCCTTAAGAAGGTAGTCTTTGACGAAGCGTGCTTTATGTTCCCAAGCCTGGCCTCAGGTTGGCAACCCTGAGCAAATTCCTCTTGGTTCTCACTGCCCTCTTTGCCTTTTGTCTCCTGGCCTCCCTCCGATGGACCTCCCGAAAGAGTCATACGTGCTCAGCACCTCTCTTTTCCTCCACCCCCCAGTTCAAGGACCACCTCAAAAGCTATCGACTACCCTCAACCAACCAAGCAAGCCACTGGACACTGTTCATCATCCCGTCTCTGGACAGCTTTCCGCTTCGTCCTCTGGGTCTCAGACACTTGCTTTACCCCCACCTCTGACTACTCCTTCATTATTTTGTAACCGTCTTTGTTTAGGCCCCTTGGAACGTGCATACCACCCACTGTCCCGTGAGCAATCCCGTTCAGTTCCTGACTTTACCTCCTATTTCCTCCCCTCTCTCCCCTCTCCTGCTCTTCCTCAGTCTAGAAACTACCACTTCCCCTACCCGTCTAGGCAAGAAAATGGTGTCACCTGAAGCACGCTTCTGCCTCTTGCTCCTCCCTTTATTGGCAATGCCGCTCACATCTGTGCCCATTGCTCTGTCCTCAACATCAACCCGATGGCCGTGTGCTCAGACTGCTGCAGTAGCATCCCAAACAAGCCCTCTGCCTCTGGGTTTCCTGGCTGCCATCCATTCTCCACGGAGAGTGGAATTCCTCCAAAGCCCAGGCTAGATGATGTCATTCTCCTGTGGGGACCTTCAGCAGCATCTTGGTGTGCACAGAATTAATGGCCTCTCCTGAACTTGACATTCAAGCTCAGTGTGCCAAGACCCTGGCTTGTGTTGTTCCCAGTCCTACCTTCTCTTGTCCCTTGTGTCTGGCCAAAGGGCCCAGGGCTCACTGAGGACAGGGCCTTGTCTTCCTTTTGCCACAAACAGTGCTTTGCCCCTGGCAGGTCAGACTTCTGTCAGATTGAATTAGACTAAAGTGGTCAGGGTTGTACCAGTTCCTTCTGCACAGAGTATACAGCATCTGCAGAGCGCTTCCTGTGGGCCTAGAACTCTTTCCTCTAAGGACTTTCCATGCATTGTCCCACAGCCCCGCCATAGTACACGGCTAGACACCTAGACTCAAGGATGTCCCTCTGAAGGCTGAGACAGCTCTAAGACCTGGCCCGTGTCTGGTGACCTCCAGACCTCTGTACTTGAACCTCTAATGGCCACAGCTTGGCCAGTTCCTGTAAGAATGACACATCTGTCTAAACAGGGTGAAGGGATAGATTTTGGGGGGGTCCCCCACCCGGTCTAAGTGTTAGTAGGCCCTGTCACATAGCTCAGTTGTCTCCATCATGTCTAGATACTAAAGCTGGAGATGACCAAGCCTGGGGTCCCCTCTGAGGCTCACATGGCTCGCCTCTTAGCTTTAGCGCTCATAAAAGCAGTCGTTGTTGGGGAGGGGACTGACTACAGCACCCCCGTGAAAAGCCCAGGCTTGAGAACCTTGAGGACAGGCAGGGGTTCCTACCCAGGATCCACCCCTTGCCAGTTGTGTGAACGGGGACATTTAACTTCTTTCAGGTTCCATTTGCTCGTCGCTCTCGTGGGGTTGTAACTGTCTGTCTGATAGGTTTCCTGCGGAGCCGGGTGGCAGTCTCAGCGCCCGTACCCGCAGCAGAGCAGGTGTTCATTTTATGTTGGCCATTGTCGAGGTGTGCGGACGGAGCCGCGGCGCTTTTGGCTCCTCCCTTCCCTGCTTCCCCTTTATAAAGACATTTCACTGGTTTCTGTCCATTGAGAGAATTCAGTTGCGTGTGGGGGTGCCCGATGGAGGCCCTAACGTCTGCATCCAATTTTTGACTCTTCACAGAGTCTGTGGTGCATCAGTGAAGCCTGAATTTCCCATAAAACACTCTTTTGTCAAGATCTAGTTACGGTGGGCCCTGCGCCTTGTGCTCTGTCTCCAACAAAGATGTCATCTGTCCCCTCCTCCCCTTGGGCATTTGAGTGTCCTCAGATGGGTGTGTCATGGTGATGCTGCTGCCTTAGGACCAAGCGTGTCACCTCTGATGTGGGGTCTCGAAACTTCTCTGTACAGCCTTGACCCTGCACAGAGATTCTCATTTTGGATCCCTTTATCCATGATGATCTGTATACTGTACCTGCCTGATGCCCACACGCCATTCATTCATTCATTCATTCATTCATTCATTCATTCATTCATTCACTCAGTCACTAACCTAATGGATCCACAGTTCTAGACCTTATGGGCATACATGTGAACCGGACAGATGGCATCCCTGTCTTCAGAAAGCCACCATACATAAGA
This sequence comes from Peromyscus nudipes, assembly GCA_902168325.1. Taxonomy (NCBI): domain Eukaryota; kingdom Metazoa; phylum Chordata; class Mammalia; order Rodentia; family Cricetidae; genus Peromyscus; species Peromyscus nudipes. The sequence goes on from CABHPH010156106.1 coordinate 30,496, forward strand.
GACAGGTTCAGATGGTGGCAGGGGTTCTATAGAAATCAGACCAAAATGGGGACCAAAGTGGCATGGTCAACTTAGACACTTCACTTCAGGAAGGCCTCCCTGACATGACCACCAGGGGTCTGTTGGAGAAGGTTGAGTCACCTGAGGTGACACTTCTGACCACCCGTGAGCTGATCTCCAAGTCTACACAGGTTCTGTGAGGTACTGAGCTCTGTTCTAGAGACTGGGTGTGGCAGTCTCTCTCTTCACAAGGCTCATGTCCTGGTGGTACAGGTGAACATCCTTCATTTGATCATTCACTCAACAGTTTTGCTAGCCTACTGTGTGCCGTGTACATTTTAGGCTGCACTGAGGATTCAGCAGTGAATATGAGGAGGCAAAAATGCCTGCCTACATGAGTATGATCTGTCAATGTGAGAGAGTTGGTTCTTGGTGGCAAGTACATAAGTTATTCCTGGTAGAGGGGAAGAGGCAGACTTTGAAGCCAGGACAACACTCCTGTGAGTACCCAGCCAACAGAAAGCCTGTCAGAGCATCGGAAAGCCGGAGCTCCCAGCTCCTTGGACAGTGTGGTCTTGGTTGAGGTCAAGAGCCTGGACTTAAAGCGTCAATCACACTGAGTAGGAAGGCTTGGTAGGGTTTTGAGGAGGAGCATGGTAAAGCTCATCTGATGAAGGATCTCTGTGACCATTGTTGGAGGGTAGATAGTAGAGGGGGTGAGAGTTGAATTCAGGAAGGATTAATTAGGTCGTTGTCTTCATTCAGAGAAGTGGTGGGAATATGTCAACAAAATCCTCAAAGCGGGGCTCTCACATAGAGCTGGGAATGGTATTAAAAAATCACATGTCTGGCTATATTTTAATGAATAGTGAGAGTTTTGATAAATGATTTTTGAGCTACCTATTAATCATTCTAGAGCAAATGTTTCCATTCATCTGGAATCCATTGGCAGTGGCAGTGGCGGTGAAGTGTGTGTGGTTGGTTATCTAGATGTAGTTGAGTGTATCACCCCACAGCCGGGCCGCAGTCTGCAGCTCTTCAGGAGAGTGGCATTTTTCACATTTCCAAGAGCTTGTGATGGGCACCACTGTGTATTTTAAAATGGGCTTATAAAGTTAGTTCATAAATTTCAGAATGTACAATCTTAAAAGCCAGTGTATTTTTGGAAACAGAATGCTGATGGTTTTTAAATTCTCCTGTACCACGTTACAGCTTGCAGTTACATATATTTTTAGTGCTGTTGGCCACAATTAAGGTGAGGCCCTCGGCTAAGCTAATTTCGATGACTCTGGTTTTAGCATTGAGTCTTTACCCTTGGCTGTCTCTGAAGCATGTGTGACCTGTGGTCTGTGATCGGGTGACGGGTTTTTCAGGCAGGGGTCTGCTTCCTAAGGAAGCAGATGGATGGCTCAATACTCACACAAGATTCTAGGCCTGTAGGTTAGAGATGACCTAATCCACGTTCTGCTTTGTGGGGTGGAAGTATCGTAATCTCATTAGATATGAAGTATTCTGTTAATAGCTTTCACAGATTTTTTTCTAAGTTATATGGATTATTTATAGGCACGTCATCGGGAAAACTTCATTTTATCATTTTCCTTAAATGTGGAAGTTCCATGTAAAACAGTTTTTGGGGTCAAATGTAATGTTAAGTAAACACATTCTCTAGGCTGTAGAAGTACTGGCAAACCCCACTTTCTCGCTCTGTCTTATACTGTCCGTCGTCTCTCTCGACACTCTGGGCCTCTATAATTATAAAGCAGATGTATATAACAGGAAGAGATGTTGACTTCAGAGTAAAATTTTCTAGAAAATAGAAGCTGGGGAAAAAAAGGAAAACCCAAACTTGGCTCAGTGCTGGAAGAGGCTGCACCGCTGTGTGTGGGCGGGTGGCTGCATGCGCCCGCTTCTCCGAGGAGCGGCTCCTCTCCACGGGGGCAACTGCTGTGCATCCAAGATGTGGCCAGGGGGAGCAGGCAGGGAACGCGTGGGCAGGCTGCATGTCCTTTATTAGCATCTTCATTGTGCTGCATCCCATCCAGAGCACGAGCTGGCCTAGACTTCCGACATCTTTCCTGTTTCTCATTTAATTGTCCCCTGCCCCCCAAGCCATCGAGCGGTGGAAGGAGAGTTGCTTTTGTGTGTGTGGGTTGAACTGTGTCTGGGGGTGGCTGTGGACCGACATGGCTTGTGGATGCTTTTGGGTTCCTAGACTGTTTTGAGCTCAGGCTTAGCATCAGATGCAGCCACTCATGGATAGAGGTCACCTTATCCCGTACGGCCCACCCCTCTCTTTCCTCCATGACTTTGCCCCTCTGTACGTCCTTGGCCCTGTCTGTCGGGTCGTCCAGTGCTGTCCAGCCCTGGAGAAGTTGAGTTGAGATTTGAACTCATTGATTGTAGACCCCCTCCACTTTTAACTGTCTGGCACTCTCACACAAACAGGTTGAGTGTGTGTAGAGACTGTAAGATCAGCTCTAAATTACCCCCAGTGCCGCGAGGGTATAATACTCATCTCACAGGTTTGCAGGGATCAGTGAGGTAGTCTGCGGGGTGCCTGCACACAAGAACATGTTTCATGAGTGGTGTTTCATGATGATCCCTCCTGTTTGGTCCCTGAGGTGTGGAATAGTGGCTTCCTTACCTTACAGCTTGCACACTAGGGTTTCTCAGCTTGACAGTGTTGACACTGTGGACTGGGTAACTCCTGCAGGTCCCTCCTGTATGGTATAGATTGTTGAGCAGTGTCTCTGGCTTCCTCATACTGAATGCTAATAACATGCATATACGCGCGAGCGCGCACACACACACACACACACACACACACACACACCCTCACCCTCACCCATCCTGCCCCAGCCCTCCTTGACCCCCACCCTGCCCCCAACACGTCCCACGCCTTCAGCATGCCCCCCCATCCCACCCCCACTTCTCCCTCAATGCACCCTCCACCTCCACCCCACCCCCGCCATTAAGATCAAAGAACATTCTAAATATCACCAAGTGTATTCTGGGGAAGAGCCACTGGGCTGTAGGAGAGGATTAAACTTCTTTTAAAATTAAATTTGCTTGTTCATTTTATGTTGAGTGTTTTAATGCATGCACGTCTGATTTCCTCACTTCTGGGCCCCAGGTCTCAAAATTCTGATAAAGAGCCCCATATAGAGGAGTGGTCTCGTTTTGGCTTTCCTTCAACAATATAACCTCTAAATAATGCCGTGCACGAATTTTGGGAAGACCTTAGACTGGCGACTTGATGTTTGAACAGCCAAGCTGTGTGAGGTGATGGTTTGGTTGCTCTCAGGCGAACTTGGTCACTTCCAGGAAATGCCATCATCAGTGACCGTCCTCTGCTCCTTTGGAATTCAGAAGGATGGTTCGTGGCAGTCCTAGAGAAAATCACTTGAGGTCATGTTTGGTGGGGCACGTGGATCTGCTGCATCAAAAAAATGCGTATCGGGGGCCGGAGAGTTGGCTCCGTGATTAAGAGCACTTACTGCTCTTGCAGAGGACCCGGGTTTGGTTCCCAGCACCCACTTGGTACTTAGAACCGCTTCTAACTCCAGTTCCAGTAGATCAAATGACCTGTCTGCTGGCTTCTTCATGCTTCTGCGTGTCCTTGGTACACATAAACTCCCCCAGACAAAACGCTTAGACGTGTAAACTTAAAAAAATGTTGTAAACAATTTCTGTTGGGGCTCGTCATTGGTACTGTGAGCTGAGTTGCCTTAGTTGTGTGAAAGATAAATAGCATGTAAGTGTTTTGAGCTAGACCTGGTTTCATTGTATATTTTTTTTTTTTCCTCTAGAAACCAGTGGAGATTCTATACTTAACTTCCAAAGTCGGGCATCGTGGCACATGCCTATAATCCCTCCCTTTGCAGGCTGAAATAGGATCATGAGTTTGAGGCCCGCCTAAGGCTACGTAGAGAGACCCTGTCTTAAATAAACAAAACAGGGCCAGTGAAACGGCTCAGCCGGTAAATGAGGAGTTGAGTTTGATTGTCGGAACCGACGTGGTGGAAGGACAGGGCCAGTTCCCTGAGGTTGTCCTCTGCTCTCCACATGTGCATCACGGTGCACACACGTCCACAACACACATGCTCCATAGCTACAGCAGTAGGACACATTAAACGGTATGGAATAGTGTTCTTAATCACTGTCTGACACTTGTCCTCAAATTCAGAACCCAGTTCCCACTCAGAGAGCAACACAAAGTGCTGTCCTCAAATGACCGAAGCGCCACACGGAAGCCGACGCCGAGGCTGGCCATCCCGGAGCCCCGAAAGCCTCGACTTGAAACCACAGCATGTGGTTCTCATCAGCACTCCGGTTTCCCATCCCGACCGTCCTTCCGAGTCATTGTGGAGTTAGATGCGCTCAGTCCCTGCTCCAGGTTGAACTGGTCTGGGTGGGCCCCGCCCCAGCCTTGCTTACACGCACGCGCGCCATCTCCAGGGGCTGCTGCCGTTCATCTGGGCTGCGTGCGGTACAGGAAGTTGCCCAAAGCTTCGATGACCCTCGCCCTCCATCCCCTCTCGTAGTTTCTGCAGTTGTGGCCACGGGCCGAGTGTAGTCACTGCATTCCTGCCAGAGCTTTTTTTAGATGTGATTTTTATTTATTTCTTTAAAAAAAAAAAAAAAGGTTTCTTTAGCATATTTATTCTGAAGAGCTCTTAATTGCCGTACTTAGAACTCTTAAATGTGAACATTTGTCAGGCATCAAAATAGCGGAGTGAGCGAGTGGACTTCAGGTGACTGACGCGTTGTCTCCCTGAGCACTCGCCTCCTGGATCCCGGGCCCTATTAACCAGTGACCTAGAAACGCTTTTTCTTCCTTTCTTTCTTTCTTTTTCGGTGAATAAGCAATCTGTTTTGTACCCACACCAGTGAACGTTCAACACGAAGCTCCGTCGGAGCCCTCCCTCCACGTGTCATTAAAGCTTCTATGAGCCGCATCCCCCTCCGCCACCCCAAAACCCATGCCGTCGTTTTTATAAAAGGGTGCCGGTTCATGCTCAGGGGCCAGGAACTGCGACCTGTGTTGTCATCCCTGACGTATGCCATGTGTGCCCCTTTGTGACATGTGGGTGACCCTTGACTACTAAATGACCAGGGACCATCTCTGCCTCCTCAGGTGGCCTGGGGCTTGTCTCTAGTCTGCCTACCGATGTACAGTCGGGAATGAGGGAAACTCAAGGCCACCCCAAGCAATCCCTATGAAGGCAGGAAGAGGGTGTGTGCGTGGGTGCGTGTGTGGGCGTGTGTATGCGTGTGCACATGTGTGTGCGTGTGTGTATTTTGGCTAGAATATAGGCTTGTGAGAAGTGTTAAAATTGTGAGCCCAATGTAAGAGTTTAAAAAAAAAAGATTTATTTCTGGGTTTTAATCCTTGTTGCCCATTTCTATGAATAATCACTGTTTGTCTTGATGTGAATAACAGCACACAGCACATTCAGCCCCCTGAGTGTTACCATTTCAAGCAACTGTTTTAGGCCTGTGAGGCATGTGTTGTTTGCACAGTTGCAGGGACCGTAATAAAAATGGCAACAGCCATAGTAATGGCTGACGTTTGTCAAGCCCTCAGTGTGCCAGGGATGTGCTTAGGGCTCCACGTACGCCATCTCGTTTAATTGTTCCGAGGACTCCCAACTGATTTGAGAATTACCCCCATTTTACAGGTGAGAAACCTGAGGTTCAGGGAGGCCACATAGCTCTCAGGTGATGGGTCAGACTGTACCCAGAGCAGCCTGACTCTGGTTGGTTCTCTTGCCTGCCGCTGAGTGTAGAGAGGGCTGTCACACCTCTCTGTCACTGGGTTGGCAGCTGTAGCAGAGGTGGTGGTGGTGGTGGGGGACGATGGCTGATCTCTTTTAGGCTGAAAAGTAGTCTGGGGCAGCAGAAAACAGAACTTTCACCTGCTGGGAAGACCCCGAGTGCTCATCAGTAAGCAGCTCCTGCAGTCCTGTTACCAAGGCAACAAAGATGGGACCGTGGGGCGGCAGTGGTCACCGCCATGTCCCTCCCTGCATAAGAACCTTTGCTTGCTGTGGCCTTGGCTTTGTCCTTCACCCAGTGTTTAGCCTCCCCACCAAGGGCCTCGTTCTCTTCTCCATCCGCAGTTAACCCCAGAACATCTCCATGTGTGTGAGAGAGTCCTTCTAGTCGGCTCTCTGCATAGCTTGTCGTGCAGTTTAAAAAAAAAAGATTTTTTTTAATCTTTTTTTTTAAGGTAATCCAGGATAATCTCAGGATTTCAAGACCATTAGCTTAATCACAAGGGCTGAGTCTGTTCACGTGTGGTAAGGTCTTGGATGCTTCTGGATTGGACATCAGCATCCAATTTTTGTGACGTTTCCTGAGCATGGCATCAGGTGCATCCAGCCATTCAGTCCCTCACTTCCTATAGCCTAACAGAAACCGTTTATCAACCAGCGGGTTCTTTCCTCTCTCTGGGCTTCACTTTTCTCACGTGCAACATGAGGATAGTAAATTGTGTCTGCCCCAGAGAGTTGAATTAAAACCTGTCTAGCATTCAGATAGCACCAGGTGTGTCCCAGAGCTCAGAGAGTGAATGAGTTTCAGGCCGATGCTGTAACAAGTCGGCACAGACCCAGAGGCGTAAAAGAACATGCACTTATCATCTTGCAGTTCTGGGGTCAGAATCCCAAGTGAGTTTCTCTGGGCTGAAGTCAGCCCAGATGAGGGTGTGCTCTGCCTACGGGCTTTGAGGAAAATCAGCCTCCTTGTATTGTCCACCCGTTTGTGGCTTGGTGGCAGGTGGTTCCCCATCTTTATGTTTGTGTATGGTGCCTGTGTACGTGCGCATATACATACATACATACATACATACATGCGTGCATGTATTATCACACCAGTGTGGAAGACAGGATACAACCTGTTGGTCCTTGCTCTCTACCTGGTTTGAGATCGGTCTCTTACTTTGCTGCTCCACAAGCCTGGGAGCTTCCAGGGAGTTTCTTGTCTCTGTCCCCTACCCTGCTGTGGAATACTGGGTGGCACATACATGCTCCTGGGTGGTGCTTCATGTGGGCTCTGGGAATTCTAACTCGGTTCTTCACCCTTGCACAGCAAAGCACTTCACCCACTGAGACACCCTCTCCTCAGTCTCAATATCTTGCAGTATATTCACATCTCTGGCCCTGCACCCTGCTTCCATGTTTGCCTTTCTGTACCCCACACCTCCCCGTCTATCTTATGAGGACCTTTCTGAGGCTATTGGACCTTTCCAGGTAATCCAGGATAATCTCTGGATTTCAAGACCATTAGCTTAATCACAAGGGCTGAGTCTGTTCACGTGTGGTAAGGTCTTGGATGCTTCTGGATTGGACATCAGCGTCTTTGGGGAAGGGAGTGTGAACGCCGTGTGGCTCACCATCATAAGCATGAGCTGTTTACAGAACACACAGCAGAATAGGACTGGCTAGCTTGGGGGAGGTGCAGACAGAACTTTATAGTGTGTTGTTGTTAAAATCACTCAGTCTTGTCTGTCCTGTCTCAGGGCCAGCATGGCTGCCATCCCCTGGCCCCATAGCTTCCTTCCTCCTAGGGTATCTAGAACCTTCTCATCCTTCAGGTCTCAAATGCCACCCTCTCTAAAGAAGTCCTACGGGGTCACACTTCCTCTTTCCACTAAGACAGGTCCCCAGCCTCACTTATTCCACCGTATCATCAGATCCCGTCCCTGTTTCTGCTCTCAAGAAGTCTTTCTCAGCCATAAGCTTTTGGTTTCTGAATCTTCCCGATGCGTCCTGTCTGCTCTCTGTAAAGCATCAGCTTCGGGAGGAGCGGGGACCCGGTGTGTCATGTGCACTCTGCTGGGTGCCGGTGGCGCGGAGCGAGTGTTGGGTCCATACCTGTTGAGTGTGTCAGCGAAGGGAGCCCCGCCAGGCCCAGGGCTGTACGATGAATGCTCACACTCTCTGGTGTGAATGATTTTCTTCTCATCCTTCCACTGGAAGTCTGTATAAATCGGGGCTCCAAGAAGCCAGTTTTGGTCCTGGGTTCCCTTGAATCTGCACCAAGTTTACCTGCCACAGTCTGCCTTCTACCTCTTTGCCCTGTGGTTTTAATGCCGCTAGAAGATGCTTGAGCCAGCTTCGCTGCAGAATGCGGGCACATCTGCCATTTCTGCGGCAGTGTGTCCAGACACAGTTCCCAGGCTGACGTGCATACCGCTTGACTTTTCTTTTTATTTTAATTATTGTTTTTATATTTAGGTCAGTTGTGTCGGGTCTGGACTCCCCTGCCAAGACTAGCTCCATGGAAAAGAAACTTCTCATCAAAAGCAAAGAGCTGCAAGACTCTCAGGACAAGTGCCACAAGGTATTTATCTCCGCAGCCGGCCTCCGTCCTTGCTCCAGGATCCTCCCGTCCATATATACCACGGGACCCGTCGGGGGCTGCGGCTGCTGGCACTGAGCCGCCTCCTGATCCGTAGAGAGCGAGGTGCCGCCTCCCTCGCCGAAGTCGCGCCTCCAGCAGCTCAGAGGGAGATGAATTCGGGCCTAGACTTTGCCATAAATCCTTTAAATCTTAACCAGAGGAGGCCCTGGATTTAAAACGGCCCGGCCCGTGTCTCAGCATGACCCAGCCCGATGTCTGCTTCTTCCGGCGGGTGGCCCGGGTCCTCACCTGTGGCCGAGATGCATCCCATCTGCTCGGAGTGAGGCGACGTCTCTCTTCCTAGTCCTTTAAAACCCCTGCCTCTGTCACTGCGGCCACTGTGTTGATTTACGCTCCACGTCTCTTAATCCTCACTGCTCCTGCCCAGAGGCAGCTCTCTGAAAACTTAATAAAAAAAACCACTGCTTGTGTGGGACTCTCCTAAGAGCGCAGACGAATAATTATCTCTCGGCCTTGTCCTGGATCTGTCCTCTAGATCTTTGCAAGGAGATGGGGGGGGGATCAAGATGGATTTAGGATAAAATTAAAGTGACGTCTGTATAAGCCAAAACAAAAACAAAAAAAAAAAAAAAAAAAAGCCAGGCAAGCAGGTGGAAAAGGATGATGGTGGCTTTGCTAAGTGGGTTAGAGAAGTGATCGTGCCAAGCGGGACTTGGATGACAGGAGTGACCTAGCGTTTGGTGACTGTCTTTTTGAAGAACTGTATGCTCCTGGGCGAAGAAGCAATGGTATTTCCATCCCAGCTCTTGGTGAATTAGCGGTAACCCCCTCCCCCCCCCACCCCCCTAGACCACCAGGTGGCCTAGGGGCCTACTTGCCATGTGCTTGCTCCCACGGAACCTCCCCCCCTCCCCCCCGGGCCCTTTTAACCCGTCCGTGTGTTTATTTCAGATGGAGCAGGAAATGACCCGGTTACATCGGAGAGTATCAGAGGTGGAGGCTGTGCTTAGTCAGAAGGAGGTGGAGCTGAAGGCCTCTGAGACTCAGAGATCTCTCCTGGAGCAGGACCTTGCCACCTACATCACAGAATGCAGTGTGAGCCTTCCCCGAAGCCCCCTTCCCTCGGAGGCGGCACTTCCTGTCCTGTGTGTCTCATCCTGTTCCATGACAGCTCCATGAGGCACATCACAGCCAATGGCAGAGAGGAGAGAGAGAGAGAGAGAGAGAGAGAGAGAGAGAGAGAGAGGAAAAAAAAGCAAGATCTGTGGTTGGCAGAGTAGCATGAGCTAGGTGTGAGGCCCCTAGAAAGGAACTGCTTTTCAACAGAAAGCCCAGGAGGGCTGCTGGGCATTAATCACAGATCCTGGAGATGGGAGTCACCTGTCACCGAAGCCTTCTGCAGAGGGTCCTGACATCTCCTGTCCCAGCCTCTCTGGTCTACGCTTTGTCTGGCATGATCAGCCTTGAGGACTAAACTCCCAAATCCGTACCAGAAAACGTAATTCGAATCTGTCTGAAATCAATTTTTCATTCCCTTAGAAGCATTGTAGTGCCGAGGAAATTCAGCCTTTGAGATCCAGACCCTCTGTCATTATTTCTCATACGACTCCATTTTTTTTTTTCTTTCCTTCACAAGAGTAGATTGTCTTCTTCATTGTCTTGTGGAATTTTTTTCATTCAGGTGTTTTTCTAATGTGCCCAATTAAACAATCTTAAGAGGTTGAATCACACATTTACAAAGTTTTTTTTTCTTTAAATTTTTTTCACACGGGAAAGGAAATCTATAGACTGTGGCTGATTAAGAATAACTGCTATGTTTGTGTTCCAGACTTGGCTGCTTTTCAGTGGTGGGTGAAGTTATTCAGCTGTGTGGCTTTCAGATGTCTCTATCAGTGCCACTGAAGCATGGAGGGAAACTGATGGGATGCTAGGCATTTAGGAGGCTAGTCAGGAGCTAGGTGGTCCACTGGACTCTGAAGTGACAGCTGGATAGACAGATGTATGCCCTTGAGAGTCCAGAAGAGCTTCTCACAGTCTAGAATACACTAGATAGTCATAGAGGTGGAGGTTGTAACAGACACAGGATCTTACTGGTTTTCAGTCCTGAACATACAAGTAAGTACCAGCCAGCATAGGTAGACGCCGCCACCAGGCGATTAGCTGGTAGAGTTTCAGGCCCAGCCCGTAAGGTTGTGAGCTTTCGATGACGTTTCTTCCAGCAAGTGGCCTTTACAGGGTGAAAAATGGAATCAGCAACCGCTTCGAGCTGTCACCTCTGGTCTGTCACCCGAGACCATCCTGGTGTCTTGGAAGCAGCTTGCAGGTGTCCTAACGAACCTCTTCCACCAGAACAGGCTCCCCGGGCATCCCTATTAAAATCTTTGCTTTCCGCAGAGTTTAAAGCGCAGTTTGGAGCAAGCCCGGATGGAGGTGTCCCAGGAGGATGACAAAGCGCTGCAGCTTCTCCACGACATTCGAGAGCAGAGCCGGAAGCTCCAAGAGATCAAGGAGCAGGTACGACTGACCGCTCACTCAGAGCCCAGTGGCCCCGCAGTTGCCTGGAACCACCGACTCTGAGGCGTGTTTGAGAGGCAGAGGTTGCCAGAGTAAAGGGTAGGGACGGAGAGGGAGTGAGAAAGACAGGCAGGTCATATGGAGTCTTCAGCTCCTCCATGATTATGTAGATCACACCAGCTTGCTTGTTTTGCTCCTTTTGAAGGCCTCAACTAATAATATCTACTGCTTTTAATAAAGACTGCAAGCGAGCAAACCAGCCTAGGGGACAGATCTGGTCTCCTTCCTGTTTTCTGTGGCTTCTCAGACCAAGAGTGATTTTTATGTTGTTGTTGTTGTTTTTAATATCTATCTATCTATCTATCTATCTATCTATCTATCTATCTATCTATC
>CABHPH010156107.1:0-30814 GCA_902168325.1 Peromyscus nudipes
TGCTGCCACTAAGTAGTGTGCCACTCACTGCTCACAAACTCTAATTAAGTGTTGGGTAGCAGGGCCTCTAAAAAGAGATGCCTGTTTTTGCCACTAATACTGATCCAGGAAGCTGTCTTTTAAAGGAGCCATCCCTCTGCTTGTTGCCAGCAAACAGAGCCTACCAGAGAAAATGCAGTTACCAAGAAGTCAAGTTTGACTGTATTTTTGTGTATTTAGAATCCATTTTTAAGCTTTGTCTGGTCTTATGTAGAAATCTGGCTGAATGTTTGGGCTCCATATATAAACGGATGTTTTCTGTGCTGCTTGTTCCCAAATACCCAGCAGCTACTTCCCAAATTACCACACAGAGGCGTATATGAATTTTAAATGCTTGGTTAATAGCTCAGGCTTATTACTAACTAGCTCTTACACTTAAATTATCAATAATTCTTATTTGTGTTTTCCCATGTGGCTTGGTACCTTTTCTCAATACAGCATTCTCATCTTGCGTCTTCGAGTTTGCTAGTTACTCTCTGAGTCCACCCTTCCTCTTCCCAGAATTCTTCTAGTCTGGCTCTTGTGCTCAGTCTCTTCCTGCCCAGCTATTGGCCAATTAGATTTATTATTAACAATGAGCATAAACCACAGCACTGTTTATTTTAGGCATATTTAAGTTCAGTACGATTTGGAAAAATGTTTCCTGCTGTACTACAGTCCACTGTGCACAAGGAGAAATAATTATATCAAAGTCTTCTCAAAGTACATATCACTTATTCCATGAAGATGGGTTCCAAAGATAGTCTACATGTGTTATCTTAAGGCCTAGGGAAAGATCTGGTGTGCTCTTGATCATGCAGATAGTATAGAGGTCATCTTGGCTTTTAGCCACCTCCAGTCCTTGCTGTGGGAACTTGGTATGGCTTGGCAGTACTATAGTAAGAGCAAGAATCACATAGGCAGTCAGCCACCTCCATTCCCAGTATTCTGGGAAGCAAACAGGTTATGAATCTTTTCCTTTGAAAAGACAACCCTGGGTGTTTAATATTCCTGATTTCCCTGGTGTTATCTGTGAGTACAAGGACTTTTGTGCTCCCAACAAACATACACACAATAATAATCATCATAACTGTAATAATATTTTTGTTTTAGATAATTGTTCTATAGACTTTAAAATAACAATACACAGATTTCAGAAGTTTGGGGGCTGAAAATCCCTAATTCATTTGCTGTTTTCATCAACCATAAAACAGAGCCATCAACTCAAGAGAGCATTGCAAAAGAATCTGGCTGGACTTGAAAACTGTTTTGAAGTTTATTGGAAGGGAATCCCTTAAGCCAGGCTCACAGCCTGCGGTGAGTGTGAGGAAAGTGACTAGCCCAGGAGGCATCTCCAGAGAAATGATGAAAGGGTTGTTTCTCCACCTTTTGAAGGACTGGAAAGGAAGAAGCAAAAATACTCACAGGATGTAAATTGCTGCCATCAGTAGTACCCAGAGGAGTTTTTCAAATCTGCTTTTGATGTTTTCAGTCTACAAAATTATCCATTAAGAAAGTGAAAACTGATAATAGTTACAGCTATCAGAGAAGATCGTTTAACAGAAATTGTTAATTGTTAGGCATTTTAGTAATTACAAATTCTATAATTGTTAATTTAAGAATTAAAATTCTTCTTGGTAGTAAGCATTCTTGTATGACAGGAGACTTACAGGAAAATCCAAATTTAAAAATACATTTATCCTTGCTCATTCTCTATTATTTTCTGCCTTAATGTCTTTGATTACTTACTTAATTTTGGCAAATTTTATTTCATCCATTAATAAAAACTAACTGGGCTATAAAGCAAGATAGACAAAATTTACATGAATTTCTATAATGCTGTGAGACCCGTTGATGGTTTTGGTAACATGAGAACCGTGTAAATACATTTGGTTCCTGAGTTACTGACATGTAATCTTCAACTATTGAATTTCAAAACGTAAGTCATATAATCATCAACAATAAATTTTCTTCTCCAATGAGGAGGATGTGAAATACTAACAAGAGCTAACTTACAAACAATTTTTAACACTTTCCTTGGAATTGATGTTTCCAGCAGCCTCTTGTGGATTCTTCATGATTTAGGAACAACAGACTGGCAGCACTGGCTTATTTCTAAGAAGAGGCATCAGCATTTGAAGAACCTTGGTGATGCCTTACCTCACCACATGAAAAGATGGAGATTTGGCTTCCAGGGCTATTCAGTTCTTCAGGGACTCACTGACAGGGTTTCATTTATGCTGGTGGTTTTCATGTTGCAGTTCATTAAGAGTTGAAAAGGACTCTGTGGATTTGTTTTATAGGCTGTGGAACCATTCTACACAGCCAGAGAAGGCTAAAGCCAGGAAGGAAAAGGTCTATACCAAGTGAATCTGGGTGGATTGAGAGAGGAATTCTGTGATACCCTTATGGAGTCAAACCCACAGAACAGGGACAGCAAGTTTTCTTAGGAAAAACAGAACCAACTCTGTGGGACTTTAGGGATCCTATACAACTGCTTTCCCATATTCTGCGATGCATTAGGATGTGTATGTTTTACATCCCTTTAAAAATATAAAAATCTGGCCCTGTATTTGAATACTGGATGAGGACAGAGATATACATTGCTTGAAGCTCGGTGGGCAGCCAGCCTAGTGAAAACAAGCCTCAGATTTAGCAAGAGATCTGCCTAAAGGTGTAAAGAAGGAGACCAAAGAGGAAGATACTGAAGTGCTATTTTGGCCTCTGTATGCCATGTACACTTGTGCAGTCACATAACATGTAACACACACACACACACACACACACACACACACACACACACACACACATGGGTTTCATAGTTAAGTTTGGCCCCTGTACTGGATGAATGGTCCATATGGGACCTGATTATATGGCTCCAGAATGTGCTCCAGCTTATATCAGTCTCCTCACAAGCCTATTCTTTTTAATAACTAGAACATGATAGTTTAGCCTAAATTTCCCCCTTTAAAAATGTAAATATTTGGAGAAAACCTTAAAGATCTAAGTTGCCCATGATGTAAATGTATCCTTTTACTTTTAAAATGCATCTTACCCACTCCTGACTCTGCTCCAGAACAATGTCCCAAGCGGGTCCTAAATGCAAAGTAAGGGTTGCAAATATAGTTCAAAGATTAAAAACATGAACTATTCTCCCAGAGGACCTGAATTTGGTTGCTAGCATCCACATCAGGTGGCTTTTAGCATCCTATAATTCCAATTCCAGGGGATCTGTAAACCTCTTCTGACCTCCTCAGGTACCTACACTCATGTATTACATATAGCTGAAAGTAACCAAAAATATTCAAAAAACCATATTTTACTAAAATTAAAGTGTGTCACACACAATTGTATGCATCTTGAGCAACTGCCCATAGAGGCCACTGTACTGGAAGCACATTCCTCTCCAGCAGTTCTTACCCTCTGCAGGGTTCTTTCCCTTAAGTTTTATTTACCTTTGCTGTGTCTACTCCTAGTCATTCCTGCCTTGGTTATCTTGTTATCATTTATTTTACCTTCTTTTCTGGGCCTGACACTGAATGGGGCCTAAATAATAAAACTCACCTTAGTGAGTGATAGAAATAAACAAGATAGTCCAAGACTGAGTTATATTATCAGAGTTCTAAAAGCAGTACTTACCAAAGGCAAAAGAGAGTATAATACTGGTGTTTCAGGGAAGTGAAGGACAGTAGTTCCTTCCTGTATTCACTTTCCTCTAGGGAGATACAGGAAAAGGAAGATAGAAAACTAACTATTCCTATGTTTTCTCAGAGAACCAATTCACCCTCCAGTTCTGTCACTCATGATTAACAACCATCTTCCTATACTAAGAGCTGGAAGGATTGGTCTTGCTGTCTAAAGGACACATACCCATGCTTCTGAAGGTGGTGAAGAGTCACAGCTATGGGGTTAGTGGCATGCTTGGAGTTAAAATGCCTTATTTTCTGTTCCGGATTGTCAAAAATCCCTTTACTGAGGTGGCCCAAGCACCTGTGAATAGCACGAGGATTCTCCCCGTCACTGCTTTGGCATGCATTTGTCTCACCCCAGCTTCTGTACAGATCCTGGGCTTTCCCAATAGTTAGACTAACTGGTGATCTGCTATGCATATGTTTCCTTGAATGTGCTGGTCCCCACATCTGTACTTTTCATTGCTTTTCATCTAGCAACTATACAGCCCTTCATCTCACCCCCTTGACTCCAGACTCAGCTTGTTGCTTTTTTGTCTATTTTCAAATAGTGATCTGTACCCATCTCTATTGGTATTTTCCTCACTATCTTGCCCTCTAACTATGAATACTTCCTGGATGGGGCCTTGTCTCTGTATCTTCAGCCTACAGCACCCAATTGATCACCTATTGAACCAGTGTCTGTTAACCTCCATCTTAACAAATCAATTGATTCGTTATGAGTTCTGTAAAATTTTCAGAATCCACTGAGATTTTTATTAACTTCACATGTAACTGTAGACAAAAACTCCTTGTCTGTTTATGGGATACTAACCACATCAAAGACTATTCTTGGTATTATTATTTCCATAGGATTATCAAGACTCAACACATTTACACACATAATTATCATGTGCTTGTAATATCCTTACCTTTAAAACAGTTACTTATTAATAAACTGAAATGTTAAATCCACAGATAAGGCAATGCCCCACCAGGAAAGGAAAAGAGAAGATAAATCAACAGGTCATTGTGATTAAAGTCATCATGTGCACAATCATAGGAGTTGTAATAGCTAACCCACCAGCATCTATCCAGATTAAATAAAGTCTGGAGGACCACATATAAAGTCATCCACCTCCTATTCCTTTATTATCTGACACAGCAATCTTCTTTGAAAGTTACAATTTTTTTCTTTTTTTTATTTTTTTTTTTATTTTTATTTTTTTATTTTTTTTTTAAAGATTTATTTATTTATTATGTATAGTGTTCTGCCTGCATGTATGTCTACAGGCCAGAAGAGGGCACCAGATCTCATTACAGATGGCTGTGAGCCACCATGTGGTTGCTGGGAATTGAACTCAGGACCTCTGGAAGAGCAGCCAGTGCTCTTAACCTCTGAGCCACCTCTAATTTTTCTATTATCAGCTCTATACAGCATAAATTCTTATCCTAATAGTGAAATGTTTGATTGATGCTTGCCCAGTAATTGAGTAAAATCAAAACTTATTGTAAGCCACCATCATCTTAGGGTCCCCCCTGCTATATAGCCTCCCTGGTTCTATGGGTTGCAGTCTGATTGTTCTTTGCTTTATATCTAGAAACCACTTATGAGTGAGTACATACCATGTTTGTTCTTCTGGGTTTGGGTTACCTTACTCAGGATGATATTTTCTAGTTCCATCCATTTGCCTGCAAATTTCATGCTGTCATTGTTTTTCTCTGCTGAGTATACTCCATTGTGTATATGTACCACATTTTCTTAATCCATTCTTCAGTTGATGAGCATCTAGGTTGTTTCCAGTTTCTGGCTATTACAAATAGTGCTTCTATGAACATAGTTGAGCATTTATCTTTGTGGTATTATTGATCATTCCTTGGATATATGCCCAAGAGTGGTATAACTGGGTCTTGAGAAAGACTAATTCCAAATTTTCTGAGAAACCGCCATACCGATTTCCACAGTGGTTGTACAAGTTTGCACTCCCACTAACAGTGGAGTAGCGTTCCCTTTGCTCTGCATCCTCTCCAACATTGACTGTCATTAGTGTTTTTGATCTTAGCCATTCTGACAGGTGTAAGGTGGTATCTCAGAGTTGTTTTGATTTGCATTTCTCTGATGATTAAGGATGTTGAGCATTTCTTTAAATGTCTTTCAGCCATTTGTGATTCTTGTTTTGTGAATTCTGTTTAGCTCTTTAGCCCATTTTTTAATTGGATTGTTCAGTATTTTGATGTCTAGTTTCTTGAGTTCTTTATATACTTTGGATATCAGTCCTCTGTCAGATGTGGGGTTGGTGAAGGTCTTTTCCCATTCTGTAGGCTGTCTTTTTGTCTTATTGACTGTGTCTTTTGCCCTACAAAAGCTTCTCTGCTATAGAGCTATAGTAATAAAAACAGCTTGGTACTGGTATAAAAACCGACATACAGACCAATGGAATTGAATTGAAGACCCTGACATTAATCCACACAGATAGGAACACCTGATTTTTGACAAAGAAGCCGAAACTATACAATGGAAAAAAGAAAATATCTTCAACAAATGGTGCTGGCATAACTGGATGTCAATATATAAAATATTACAAATAGATCCATATCTGTCACCATGTACAAAACTCAAGTCCACGTGGATCAAAGACCTCAACATAAATCCAGTTACACTAAACTTACTAGAAGAGAAAGTAGGAAGTACTCTTGAACACATTGGCACAGGAGATCACTTCCTAAATAAAACACCAACAGCACAGACACTGAGCAAAACAATTAATAAATGGGACCTCTTGAAACTGAAAGTTACAATTTAAATGTCTCTGATGGATAAGAAAGTTTGACTATGCTCCAATGAGCATATTTAGGCAACACAAATTGGACTAGGATGAAATTCACAAATAATTAATAAAAATGTTATGTTGGGGAAAATAAAGAAAATGTTTATCTGACTTCTGGTGCAGTTGAGGTCATCCTGTGGATACCTAACTAATATTATGTTCCACTTATCATTAAGTATCTATGCTTCCCATGATTTATGTTTCAAGCTCCTAAACATGAAGTGCTGTCTGATGGATACAGTATCAATGGAACAGACAGTCCTATCTGCATCCTGCTACAGGACTTCTCCTATATAGAATTTCAATGTTTGTCCAATAAATTTAAAAGTCTATCTAAAATCCCATCTAAATGAGAAGAGTTTCCTTAAATCTCAGAGAACAATCAGCATGCCAAAGCAGGTCAGTTAGTCAGTGCTTTTGTTTGAATTTTCCTCACCAGCCTCAATCATTTCAAAGACAGCTAAAGACCAGTTATTTGAGACTTGATGAGTCCATAGCTCTTTAAAACACTAAATCATTCATCATCCCCTCCAGTCCCTGTGCAACAGGTAAAGATTACCATTCATCCTTTACAGATGGAATATTTGAAATGTAAAACAGCATAACCAAGGCCAGACAGGAACTCAGCATCATGATTAAACAAAAACTCTTGAGTTTTCAACAGCCAAGCCTTGGCAGAGGAATTTATCACATTGCCATTTTATATAGAGAACACAGAAACCCAGGACGGAGTGCTTAAGAAGGAACTAAAAGTTTTAAAGCAACATGAAAGTCTCTTTAATGCAGGCTGAAGTTCATAGGCAATCAGCTGAATTCTCCCCACTCCTGCCTGTAAGTAGCTAGCTGTCAGAACCAGTGATTTAGGTTACTTGGAATGACCTAAACAGATTGAATGCTGATAGCAGTGGGCAAGACAAAAAAGAAGGGCAGGGAGGACTTACATGCTGTCATCTGTACTTCAAGGGAATGTTAAACAGCATTAATGCAAGCAACTTGTTCACCTATTTTGGGCTGTTCTCTACACTGAGAATAGAATTTCATGAACCTTGGCAGAAATTTATAATTGACTTAAAGAAGTTCTCCATCCAGATATGTCCTTGCTTATAATTGCCTGACTTGGGCACTGGGAACTGAACTGTGGTCCTATGAATGAGTAGAGAGTTCTCTAAACCACTGAGCCATCTTTCCACCACCAACCACCCCCAAGATGGTTTCTGGGTACAATACTGTGGACTCATTCCTTCAGGAGATCCTCCCTCACCTGATGAGGGAGGTAGAGTGGGTGGGGATTATCATCTCCATTTTCTAGGTGATGATATGGTAGCTCACTGGCTTCTGTGAGTTTCCCAGATCAACACTGTTGAGAATAGTTGAGGCAAGATAAACTCCAGGACCCCCAATAGCAAAACTATTTTGTCTCCATACATAGGCAAATTTACACAGTTCACGAATGGTCCTCTATCCCTGCCTCTGAGGTAAAGCAACTTCTAACCAATCGAATGATGGGGAGAGCTAGATTATCACTCAGCATCCTTTTGGATCATCTTTTAATCATCACAGTTATTATTATAGCCCATGGAGAACCAACTGAAGAGTATAAGAAGGAGATCTTCTCATCTTTTCTGGACCATTTTAAAGGCATCAACAAACATGGCCTTTTGGTGGAGACTAGATCATCATAGTTAATAAGGTTTATGAAAAGTAACTTTGACATATTCATTCAAATACATTATGCCAGTAACAGGGAGCTTTACAATGTAATAGAAAACACAGGTTTTAGATTAATAAATATAGTATGCCTTACTTCCAAGATACTAATAAATTGGGTATCAACTAATACGCTATGAAGTTATCAGTAGTAAAACCACAAGTTATTAAGAGAAAATCAGGGAAGAACATAAAGTCAGTTTTGTAGGTAACAATTTTTATTATTTGGATAAAAATAGAAAAAGCTGTAAGCAGCAGTGGGAGGAAAGAACTGAAAAATTATAAAGGACCTGGATCTCCCTCAGAGTTGCCCATCAAAGAAGGAAAGATATACCATGAACCTGCCACTCCAGGCACGGGCAGCTCAGGGGCAATCTGCATGCTGAAAGCTACTAAGGCTCCAAACAGCTTGCCAGGCTCTGTAGACAGGGATGACCTCATCCTATGTTGGAATACAGCAGCTGTTCACATTTGTGTCATTTGCTGCAAAGGTTTGGCCCGTAACTAATTGAGCACTTCAGTCCTGTGAAGATTGACTCCTTGAAAATATTTACATGAGATTCCTTTATCCAGATGGAAGCTGGCCAGGATAATAAGATAAGAATCTTCATCTCACAGGACTGTCTGCATCTTGACAGGAATTGGGGACTGTTTGAGGGGAGGAGAGAGCTGCCTGCCGCTCATTCACAGAGAAGAGTGAGAACAAAAAACATCAGACTTGTATTGCTGCTGTCTTCTCCCCAAGCTAACTAAACAGAGCCCTCTCTTTGTGAAAACAGTCTGTATTGTTATGATGTCAACTTATCAGGAAGGATTTCAGTAGAACCACTCCCTCAATTCCTGGATTTCCAACCCTGGAATTGATTGGCAGATATAAATAACATCACTGGAAATTCCTTAACATTTCTTTTCTCAGGATCCAATAATAATCTTGTTGGAAGAAGCAAGCAGCTGTAAAATCTGGCTGACCCAGAAGCACTTATCCTAATTTTATCACCAATGATCTCTGTCACTCAGGAAACCTACTCTTTATGGCGTCTCATTCTTCCCATCTGTAGAATTTGAGATGTTGTCAGATTTAACTTCAAGTTAGCTTCCAGCTCTGAAAGAATCCATGTAACTGTCTTTCATAAAAATTATTCCACTCTCAATACTTAGAAGACATAAAAGGCAAAACAAATGATCAAGGATAATGAAAAAGTATTTTCATGTTTAGATAAATATATTATTTGATTTAGATAAATAAATCAGTTCCTTCCTAGGTATTTTTCAAACCAACAGAAACACAGAAAATGTGTGCCTTGTCCAAGTGAAACAATTAGCAAAATAATTAAAAGTAACAGACTCTGTCTGTAGTGTGTCAGTTATGAAGGGATCAGATTATAACACAGTTACTGCTCTGGGTCTGTCTTCCATTTGAGCTCAGAAAAGTCATGTCAAGATGAGGAATCACAATTTTTGGGTCAGGAATGAATTTGTGTTTAAGGATTTGGGATAAAATGTATAGCATTTCCCCTTGAGGTTCACATGCCAGTATAATAACCTAACATTGTTACACAATACAGTGAAATCTTGAGTAGGACATTCAAATCATGTCTAGAAGGATAGAGATATAAAGTCAGGAAAGACTCTGCAGTAATAGTTTTGAGTTATGTAGGTAAGGGGGGGGGTAACAAAGGGACAGGGTGGAGAAGAGTATAGAGAACGTTCTAGGAAGGTTTTAGAAACATGAAATGGAATGTGAGTAATGGCGTTTGGAATGCTGTGAGTATGGGTATGGCAACACACACATGGTAAGCACTTGATCACCCAGACAGAAGAGTCAATGATAGGTGTGTAGGGGATTCTGGTACTTGTTGAGGCTGAAAAGCACTAACACAGACAGCCAAAGCCACTGGACTAGCCAGTGCAGGTCCAGCATATTTCTGTTTCTCCTCTCTAATAATTTGGTTTTGAAGAATCAGTGAATTCATCGAGGCCCTCTGCATGTGGGTGACAGTTGTATAGCTTGGTTTGTTTGTGGGGCCCCTAGCAGTGAGACCAGGATCTGTCCCTGGTACATGAGCTGGCTTTTTGGAACCTATTCCCTATGATGGGATGCCTCACTGAGCTTTGATGCAAGGAGAAGGAACTTGGTCCTGCCTCAACTTAATATGCCATGCTTTGTTGACTCCAATGGGAGGTCTTACCCTTTCTGAGAAGTGGATGGAAGGAGAGGGTAGAAAGGAGGTGAGGGGAGAGAACAGGAGGAGAGGAGGGAGGGGAAACTGTGGTTGGTAGGTAAAATAATAATAATAATAAAAGGTCCCTCTGGTTGGGTGGCCGTGGCACACCCCTTTAATCCCAGCACTTGGAAGGCAGAGGCAGGTGGATCTCTATGAGTCTGAGACTGCCTTTCACTATCCCCACTCCCCCAATAAACCTCTTGCATTATGTTGTGTAATATGATCTCTGCAGTATACCTTGGCCCAGGCCTGCCAAGGTACTCTGTCACTGAACCCTAACATTACTGAACCCTAACTTTAGTTTAACCACGTAATTCTAACTCTTGGTATCCCCTGCAAAGATAGAGTTTCTTCTTTTTGGAAATGTTTTATACCAGCAGATAATTGTAGCTCTCACCTTTCACCAAGGAATCTTTCTGCAGCAGATGGAGCTACTACAAAGATCCACAACTGGTCAAAATAGAGTGAATGAGTGACTGTGGGATGCCTTGCCCTAAACAGATACATCTACAGTGTAATCCCTACACCTGAATAAGACTCAGAGAGTATTGCATGAGAAAGGGGAAAAGACTATATGAGCCAGAGGACCAAGACACCTGCTATGAGATGGTTTCCCTTTGACATGACAGGAAAGCAGCACCCCTGAAACCTCAACAACATTGTTGCCTAAGATGATACCAGTTGACATTTCAATTTCACAAGGCTCAGACCTAGATGAAGAGCTACAGTCTATTAATAGCTGCTGGAGGAGGAAGAATCAGTTTTCTCCAAGGATATGCCCCTGATGAGTTATCCAATTCCAAATCGGCAGCCCTAGACACATGTAGGTAAAACCGACACTAAATGGACTCAGTTGGGGATGTGTGTGTGTGTGTGTGTGTGTGTGTGTGTGTGTGTGTATGTGTGTGTGTGTGTGATAAATCTGAGAGGGAGGAGCTAGAGGGAGAGAAGAAAGGATAGAAATGATATAAATACAATGTACTTGTGTAAGAAATTTTCAAAAAATATGTAAGGTTTGTATGTTTAAATAATCAAAAGAGGAACACATTTTCTAACATGTGAAAAATCACATAAAGGTCAACATCAGTATTGTTGGTAAGTGGATTTTTATTGGAATGTTACCACCTAGACTTCTTCACATATTATCAAGTCTGCTTCTGCACCAACAAACAACTGCATGATTGCACATGCAGAGCAACACAGCAGAAACAAAGTGAATAACCTCTTTGCAAGTCAACTCAATATCAGGCTCAGCAAATATATTTTTAGCCCTTACTTTTATGAAACAGTACTTTCACCATGATGATAACCAATAGCCTGATATTATTTTAAGATGTAACGAGCTAAAAAGCCCATATGCAAAGATGACATTCCACAAACAGTGAGTACACTGGCTTGATTCACTGTAGTATATCATATCACAACAGCCAAACATCAGACATTTAATTTCTCTGAGCATGTTCAAATCAAAACACTGAATACTAATTAGTAACAATGTATAAAGAACTATATGATACATATACTGTACTTAGCGATACATATCACCTTATAAATACTTATATTTGAGACTCAATATTCTTGCCCAGGTGAGGTATTGAAAAATATGCCTGCTGTGCTGGGCTCAAGGGCTGACTTTATCTGATGTTGTTATGGAATCACTGAAGACTATCAGATGTTAGAGTGATGAGATCTGGCACAGGGAAGGACTCAGCCAGTGAGCTACAGAGGTGTGCAGGAAGAATACGGGGAGTGTCTCCAAGGAAAGGAAGTCAGACAGCTCAAGGTGAAGTGACAGATGCAAAAGGTAAGTCCTGTAATTCTGGAATTGAAAAGATCCATTGTATTGCTCATTTAGGGGAAGGGTCTTTCAAGACTCAGCCAAGGCCAACTTCAGAGAGTGTAGAGGTCAGACTACAATGAGCTAAAGAGTAAACTAAAAGAAATGACAAATTATTTTTATTAGAGATGTAAGGAAGAGGAGGAGAGAGATTGGGCAGTCACTTAATGAAGATACAAAGTTAATTTTTTTCTTCCATCTTAAGGAGGTGAGTTCAGAAATGCTCAAATATATTTAAAAGGCTAAGGAGAACAAGCTTGCGGAAGTGTGAGGGAGAGGTGAGAGGTGATAGTTGAAAAGCTAAGCAAGTGACAGTTGGCAAAAGTGAGAGGAGATGGAGCCATCAAGGCAAGTAGAGTTTGTGTTCCAACTAAAAGGAAGGGAGGAAGTTGGAAGCAAATGAAGCTTAGCATGGAGGGCTGCAGGCAAAAAGAACTCAGAGGGGGTCCAGCCAGCAGCCCTGCTTCTCTGGAGGAGGGAGACAGGGCTATCCGATGAAAGTGAGTGAATAGGAATGAAATGGAGCTGAGAATATGGGTTATTCTCAAAGGTACAGATGCCCCAAACGAAAAATCAGACACTTCCTTCCTATGCCTTCTTCTCTATCATCTAAGCATCATGGAGTCTCCTCTAGAATCTGCAAAGTGATGCTCTCAGAAGGACCAATCTTAAACATGTGCACCTACCATACTGGGAGTATCATCATGCTCTCAGAAGGACCAATCTTAAACATCTGCAACTATATTGAGAATATCATCATGATATCCTTTCATTTTGTCCGTTTACTATCTTTTTGCTACTCCCTTCCTTTTATATGTTGTTCTCAACATTATGTAACTTGGGGGAGGTTTTCCTTTTTCATGTACCTAACTCAGCTGCCAGCTTCAATAGCTACCTAATTCCCCCTGGACTTTCTGTTTGGGTTTACCATCCTGTCACAAGCACCTTTCTGTGACTAGGCTCCCTCTCCCCCTGTTTTCAGTTTCATAGGAGGATTGGTTCTAAAGACTTTATTTTAAAGATCTAAATAAAGGTTAACATTCTTCTATTTTTAACACTCATTTCCCTCTACAGTAGATGAACATGAATAGCATCAAGTGTGGGAAAAGCAGCAAGATAATTGGTATGGAAAGACTTACTCTGAAACTGCAGTTTTCCTCATTAAGAAAACATCCATTGAGAGCAGTGCAATTTTATTGAATTCATAATTGAAATAAATAATTAAATTTCCATAATAGCCACATGGGAAACTGAAGAGTTTCTGGTCACAGACTTAGCTATAACAGAAATTTCCCATATAAGTTGCACTCAGAAATAAATAGCCATTGTATTCTGCTTCAAATTTACATAGTGATCTTTCTCTGAAAAAATTAAAATATCTAAAGTAACAAAAAATGTTGTCTAGTTTTGCATACATGTCAAGAAAGGTAGAATAATGGGAGTTAGGAAGGTCAAGTGCCATTAATATTGTATCAAAAGGTTAAGTAACTGGAGTTCATTTCTCTAGGCATCTCTCCCTGTTTTGTATGTCTGTAATTTACAGATGAGATCAGAGTCTCCAAACTGAGATCTGATTCTCAGTTCAGGGTCTCCATTGCTTAATACAGTCTATCTTACCAGGACAATAACTGAAGAAAGACTCACATAGGGCCTGAGTGAAAATGGGAGGTGGTTCCTAGTACAATAAGAGCAAGCAGCAAACACACAGCCTTTGTTTCATGGTGCTCTGAAATAAACCAGGAATGTCACATATAATTTATCTGAAAAGATTAAACCTTACTATCCAAGAGGGTTCTATGGGGGCCATTCTCATTCAAACCACCACACTTTTCCAGAGTAAATTCAAGCACAAGTATTAAATTTTTAATATAAAAATAAAAACTATTTTTCCTGCCCTTATACTTTGTTCTTATACTTATATCTCAGAGAATGCCAGGTTAGTTTTAGAAACATGGATGTCTAAAAAGAGGGAAAACACTTTTACTCAGAAGATAAGTCACACTCAGTCTTGTAATGTAAAGATCTTCATTGACAGGACCTGGAAAAATACATGAAGTTAGAAATTTTCGCATGAGCAAATTTGAAGAAAATTCTATTAAAAAGTATCAAAAAAACTGAGGTGTCTGGATGGGGTAGGGAGGGTGCACAACACCCAGAGGACTCTTTTTTATTCATTATTTTTACTTTCTTTCTGAGACTAGGGAAAAACAAATTGTTTTGTGCCAATTGTCATTCTTTGCACTGTGTGTGTTCACCCATGGGAGAGACATGTCATGCTATAGGCTGAGACTCAAGAGAGAAAAATACAAAATAAAATATACAGAGATAGGTCGTCTGAGGAAAGACTACACACACATTCTTGAAACTGGACTTTGTATAAGAAAATCAAAGAAATGCTTAAGGTCTAACATAAGCCTCATAATGCAGAAGTGTATGTACAACATTTCATTATTAACAGGAAAGCTGTTGGCAAAGCTAAGTGCTTCATTTATACTGCTGAATCAAAATGCCAGAGTCTGGGTAATTCACAAATAACAGAAGATAATTTCTCACCACGTTAAAGGCTGAAAATCTCAAGATCCAGGCCATAGCATCAGCTGAGGACCTCCTGGTGTTGTCTTCTCTGCAGGATAGCAAAGTGGGTTAGAACAGACAAAAGAAGACCTGCTGTGGAATGTCTTTCTTTATGCTGTGAATATGTGTTGATATGATTGGTTAATAAAGAAGCTGCTCTGGCCTATTATAAGTCAAGTTATAGTCAGGCAGAAAATCCAAGAGAGAGACAGGAAGAAGAAAGGGAGAGGTGAGAGAGACACCAGCCTGCTGCCCAAGGAGCAACATGCCAGCAGACTGGTAACACCACAGTCAGGTCACAAGACATCGATCAACGAAAATAGGTTGATTTGGGATGATAGAGCTATCTAGCAAGAAGTTTGAGCCATTAGGCCATACAGTTTGTAAGGAATATAAGCCTCTGTGTGTTTACTTGGGTCTTAGTGACTGCAGGACCAGGAAGGACACAGAGAAACCTTCCGGCTACAGAAGACCCAGTTCTACAAATCCATTTTATAACATGGCATTTCCTAGGAATCTATGACTAAATGCCTAGTCACCTCAGATAAGATACCAATGATAAACCTAAGAAATGATTATAACCAGCCTACCATGGCAAATCAATACATTTTACTGGAGTTACTGACAGGAGCACAGATGGAGTCACTTCCCAGATTGTTGGTATCTTAAGGGAAGCTACATCACTGAAAAAGCCTACTTCAAGATGGGGTATGACTCTTGAAAACTGTATCCCTTGTGCTCTTGTCCTACTTGGAGGCAGCTATACTGAAGAGTCTTCTCTTTCCCAGCAGTTATTACTGGTGACAAACCTCTGGGAAGACTCAAGAATCTTGTAACTTTCTGAAGTTCTGGAGTCATGTAATCTCAGGAGTCTCCCTTCTGCCCCCAGGACAAAATGTCCCAGTTCAAAGAAAACAACGCCATTAATGAGGATGGTTCACAAGAATGCAAAGACTAATTACCTAAATACTCCCCTAAAGGCTGACCCCCTCCTTATGCTATTGTTTTGGCAGCTACATGAATTCCAAGAGACACATTAAGATTATAACATGACCACCTTGGAAAAGATATTTTGCACAGAAACCCAAAAAAAGAGATCCTGGAACAATGGCTCAGTGGCTAAGAACATTTGCTGTTTTTGCAATGGACCCAAGTTTGGTTCCCAGGACCCATATTGGGTGGCTCAAAACCACGTATAACTCTAGCTTCAGGGAATCAAAGACACTCTTCTGGCCTCCATGGGCGGACACACACACACACACACACACACACACACACACACACACACGTACCTAATTAAAATTAAATGAATCATTTTTATGGGCTGGAAAGATGGCTCAGTGATTAAGAACCCTTGATCCTCTTACAGAATGCACAAGTTCAGTTCCCAGCACCCACACAATGACTCAAAACTACCTACAACTCCAGCTCCAGGGGAGGGAATGCCCCCTTCTGGCCTCCACAGGCATCAGACATGCAACTGGTGCACATACAGCAAAATACAGGTAAAAACTCATACCCATGCTCTAAAAAT
Organism: Peromyscus nudipes; assembly: GCA_902168325.1. Classification (NCBI taxonomy): domain Eukaryota; kingdom Metazoa; phylum Chordata; class Mammalia; order Rodentia; family Cricetidae; genus Peromyscus; species Peromyscus nudipes. The sequence continues at coordinate 16,392 of CABHPH010156107.1, forward strand.
GAATAAATCTTAAAAACTTTAAATATGAATATAAAAATACACAATTAAAAAGTGTCCCAAACCCATTTTTCATAGTACATCTATGACTGGGGTTTTGTGTAGTACACTTTGAGAGCTCCTGGTATAATGCTGTGGAAACATGACATGTGAATATAAAAGAGCCACTGCTTGTGTACTTTTTACGGCTTGTAGTACATTTCCACTCATTCTTATGCATTTAATTCTTCAAATTACCCTATAAGGTCAGTACTACAATATGCATTTCAAAGATGTAGAATCACAAGCTTAGTGGGGTTAAATAACCTCCCCAAAATCTCGTAAGTAATTATAGCAGAATTAGGACGCAGACAAGAACTTTAGAATTTAGCTTTAGATTCTTTGGTGTTTCCAGTAGGAGGGCAATAACTAAGCAGAAAAAAAGGGGGAGCAGGGCATACATAACAAACTTTCTAAGGAATTTAACTATGTTCTGAGGACAATCTCATTAATCACCCACGATTTCAGGAGTAGGCAGAGCTCCTGCATTTCCATTTTGCGGCAGTCAGTTTTTCCTCTCTCTCTTCTCATTAGACCCCAAACAATATTTGCTGTTCTTTCAAGAATGCAGTCCACACAACTTGCAGTAGCATTTTGTCTGACACTTATAGCTTACACTGAACGTCCCTGAATGGCCGGAGCAAGAAATAGACACACTGATGTCTGGTGGTTGTCATTACCAATGACACTTACTTACTGAAGAGATGCCTCTTTGACCCCTGTCTTCAGTGGGAGTCAGAGCCTCCATCTATTGTCAAAATTCTCCACAAAGAAAGGAATAGCTAGACCAAAATGGAAATAAATAAAGAACATAAAAAGACCTTTAGTAAGAACAATGGTGGTGAGCTGGAGAGATGACAAAGTCAGCAAAATGCTTTCCTTAAAAGCGTTGGAAACTTAGTTCAAATACACAGAATCCACACTGAAACAGTCTTGGCATAGAGCACACATTTGTAACCCCAGAGCTGGGGATGTGGAGGTAGCAGATCCCTAGGGCTTGTTGGCCCAGTCAGCCTAACTGAATCAAGTAAATGAGAGACCCTCATCAAAGCAGAAAGCAGATGGCACCTGAGAAATCACACTAATAGTTATCCTCTGGCCTCCACACACATGCACACATGAGTAAATGTACATACACACACACACACACACACACACACACACACACACACCAAAAAAAAAAAAGACTAAAAAACAAACTTCAGTCCTAGAATCAGCAAAAAGTTAAAGTTCTTAGAAAAATAAAATTCAGACAACATTGGTCCAAAAATACTTTGGGACTCTTCATTTCTGCCCCCATAGACTACAAAAACCAACAGGGCTGATGTGTCTGTACACTGGGACAAGCTGTTTTATGACTATCCACCTAGTTTCCATCTTTCCAAACCAAGGCTCGTGATACTTATTCACCTGTTCACCTCATGAAATTACAACAATAAAATAAAATCCTGTGTTAGGACTCATGGAACACATGTTTCTCCATCCCTGAGCTCATCACTGGGGGAGATTAGCACTAATACTGAGCTACAGCTGTGAGGAGTATGTCTTTTTTCTCTAGCAGAAATTAAATGTGTGAAAAACACTGCACACTGGGGCTGTAAAATGAGGAGTTAATAATGGTATTTTTTTTGCTACAATTTTCCATGTAGACCATAACCTCAAAAAGACTGTATAATCCCTCAGCACCTTCCAGTGTTCATATATAAATAGGAATCTGGAGCTAGCTGAGAAGTTCTAAACCATAGGAGTCAGATTTCTTCTATTTAGTCTCCAGTGGAAGCAAATAGAAAGCATTCACAGAATGTTCCAGAACAGACTAGAAAATGCAGAGAAATCAGCAATATGGTCTTGAACCTGACCAATGACCTACTGTAGAAAACGTCATTTTTGAACAGCATTACTTTCCCTAAAACTCATACTTTGGAACATGAATTTAAAACATTAAGTTTTCGGGTCACAAAATGAAAGGCACCAAAAGCATAGCAGGCAAGATTCCAGGGGATGCTTATAATGCACATACATGCATTACCTATACAAAGACATACACATGCCACATACACACCACACAGAAGCACACACACACACACACACACACACGCACACACACACACACAAATTAAATAGAAGGGTACTTCTTAGAAGCCCAGGGAGATACTCTGCTCACACACTTGGTGCCAAGTGCCAGAGAGATAGTCTACATTTCCAAACGTCAAAATTTTCTATTTTTGTTAATTCATCAATGAGGTGGTATATGAAAAGAAAATGAGGTGTGATTCCAAATACTGCTCTGATGTATTACGTACATACATGCACACCATATATACACATTCATAGACACGCAGGCATAGCACACACACACACACACACACACACACCATATACACATTCACAACCCACATGTCCACACAACACACACACAGAAACACAACACATGTACATATATATGCACACACTCACACACCTCATTTCTAAGGTGTTTTTATTGGATGCAAATAAGACCCTATACAGAACCTGTAGTATGGTGTGTCCTAAGAAATTTGGGAATATTAAATTGATCCTCAGTAGACTGAGTGTGTCAAGATTTTTTTTCTTTTTCCTTTATGTATTACTCAATTCTCAAATGCAGGGAGAATATTGCTGTCTAGACATCTACAAATAAAATGCAGGATTTATAAATGTGAAACTGATTGCTTTGCTGCCAGTGGACCTCACATCACATTATTGACTCCCCAGCAATCAGGGCTTGAATCTCTAAGGGAGAGTGAGAGGGAAGAGAATGGAGGCAGAGAACAGTGTCCAGTCTTGCTTTTAACTGCCACTATTTGGTAACCGTTACAGGCACTTTGTCTGTAACACTTGGTGTTTCTAACATGGAGAGGGATGAAAGATGTCTGCCTGCTCTGAATTACCTCTTACCACTGTAAGATGACAGGCACAGTGATGTCTACTTGGTTAGTGGTCAGAGAAAGCACTTTTGATGATTAAGTATTTACTGCACAAAGGTTCAGAAAGTCTCATTTCTGTGGACCTTAATTGCTATTGAGGGGTAGGAGAATTTAAAATCCACAAGTATGTAGACTTCTAACTAAAAATTGAAAATAATCAGTATAATAGCCTGTGTTCGCAGTTAAGGTGCCACTGCTCTGACTGTGTTTGTGGTCACGGCAGCAGTCACAGCACCAGCAGGAGCAACATGAGCTGTGATGCTCGTGGCACCGCTCAGCGCACAAGTACTTAAGCTGTCACCAGCCATTCTTGCTTCCTGTCTGTGTCTCTCTGGTGAAGAGCATTGAACATCTTGGTGAAAGTGTCTAAACATTTTGTATAGCTTTTTAAAAATTATTCCTCAAGAATTATTCCAGAGACAGGCTGGGATGAGTTTGAAGTTGTCTTTCTCTGTGACTCTCCTTTCTGGGTCCTTTTCTGATGCTTTAAGAGACACTGAGCATCTTATAAAGAATAGATTTGCTTCATAAAGTTCTGAAGGCCAGAAATTCCAAAAATATGTTGTTAGCGCCCAATAAGGACCTTCTCATTCCATCAGAATCTGGCAGAGGATATCACATGGAAGGATGCATGAACATGAAATGTAGAAATAAGGTTTCCTCTGGGAGACTATAGGACTGTGAAAGTCCACTTCTGGACTCTCTCTGACAAATCTGTGCATTTTAATTATCTATATGTTCAAATTCCTCAGTACCTTATTCTCTGGTGTTCTCACTATTTTATTCTCTCCCCACTCCATATTTTCTATTCTATTTTTAACTCTTTGCATGTTGGAATATTTAATTCTAATTTGCAATCCATAAGCAGATTTCTTGGGCTAGTCCATCATTTCAAATTCCTCATATAGGTATTTATTATTTTTGGTTGCAGAATTTCTATGTAGTTCTTCCTGGTTTCAAGTTCTATTCATTTATTACCTTAAATCCAGGAACAGAGTAACATACTCAGACTTGATAATCATCGTATTCAATTGATTCCTGTTTTCATCATTGTTGCCACTAGTTCTCATTAATGCTTTTGTTTTTTGTTTGTTTGTTTGTTTTTGAGACAGGATTTCTTTCTGTAGCCTTGACTGTTCACGAATTAACTCTGTAGACCAGGCTGGCCTCAGACTCACAGAGATCTGCCTGCCTCTGCCTCCCAATTGCTGGAATTAAAGGTATACACCACCACCACCCAGCCCTTAATGTTCTTTTAAAACCATTTTTATTAGTATTATTTTGACTTTTTTTGAGTGATAAAATTTTAAAACTGTAGAAATAGTTTGGATCATTTTGTCCATCCTCCAAGCATATACATTTCTGTTTTCAAGATACTCAAAGATCTATACCAGGAGTCAGATTAGTCAAGGCTGGGCTACAATCCTTTTCAAAGGCTAGCTTCCTTTGACCACTCCTCCCCTTATGTACATCCCTTTAAAGGCCCAACTGAGACAAGCTCACCAGGGCTCAGGCAGTATAAGCCTAGATTTCACGCTTTCTCGTTAGCCAGTGACACGGTCGGTTGAGCTGCGTCCTCTCACTGCCCAGTAGACAACACTTTTGGCTATAGATTGGGTAGTTCAAACGCTGGTGTTATTACCTGAGAACTGCACACCAGATTGAAGGGACACTAGCCCACTCAAACACATGGCTCTGGCAGGCCTTGCCCTTCTCCCATCCCCTCTGTCTTGCTAAAAAGCTGTTGGATTACATTGCTAAAACTAGCCACCAAGGTCTATTCCTTTATTTGGCCACTTCTTCCACCTGAGGCTGACTGCCAAGGTCCCAGATATTAAAGTATTGAAGTTCAACAATCACCTTTGGCTGCCCTAATTAACATACCCAATTAAAATTAAACACCTCATCCTAACATGGGGTTTCCCCCTTTATCTTTATAAACTACTCTTTGCTATGTGCCACATCTGTCTCCCCTCTGTCCAGAGACAGTCCTTTTGTCCCTCAGAGACACATACCCTTTCCCCCTTTCCCTTCTCCCTCATCCCCTTTACCACCACATTCTAGCCTGTTCTAACACAGACCTCCCTTCCACCCCCCTTAAAAATTACACCTGCAAAGTTATTTGCTGCTGTTTTTCTGCTTCTTTCCCGCTTAATAAAGATCTCTCTATGAAAACAGGTGTTTGGATGTTGTTTGTGCCTAATCCAGGGTCCAGGAGGAAGATCCCACTGTGCATGAGGCCACTTCACAGATTATAAGAATAAATTTCAGAATTAAAGGAAATTGCACAATAGAGCAGGGTCGGAGGGAAAGAGGACGAGAACAATGATGACGAAAACAAGGACTATTCAAGCTACCTGTGTCCTACCCTGGTAGCTTTCCAGCTCATCCTGCTTCCCACTGGGTGGTAAGGAAAGAGACTTTCAATTGCATTAAAGGATTCAAGAAACAAGGAAACCAGGGCAGTTTTTGTTGTTGTTTCTCTTTTGTTTTGGTTTGTTTTATGACTATAGGACCCTGCAGGACATTAGCCTAGAGAAAAAAACAAAGGAAAAGAAATAGTAACACACCACTTTGGCAGAAAACAATAGTTTTTTCATCTCTCTGCCTCTTGAATTCCCCATCCTACTGGTTCAGGATGCAAAACTTCATCTAATGTCTATCCTGGGACTCCAGATTCCTTCCTTTTCTGCTATGTGTGCTCAGTTATATAGCAGATTGCCTGTAACTTTTCAACTCTAGGATGAACTAACAACACCCGGACAAGCAGGTATGGGCTATTAGCTAGGGAAGACAGGGACCTAGTGCCTCCTTTTTGTCTGTGATTTTCTGATGAGATCGATGTGTGCCTCATACTGGAAATGAACCATGGTGATTTACTTTGTAGACTTTTAAACAAAGGTTTTGTTGTGTATCAGATTTTTCTTGGTGATTCACAACATACATATGTCTATTCTTAGCAGAAAGGGCACCCAGGGTGGACCAAAGTAACAATTGGATCAAAGTCAGACTTGATCAACCAGTAAGTTCTTATTGGGGTTACTCCCATGAGTGAGAGGTTATGGACAATGAGCAGGGATGACTCACGAAAGCACCTGTATCACAAGAAAGAACCTGGAAAATCCAAAAATGCTGCATCCCTGGACTTCTCTGCACAGCTTGCAGACTGCTCCATGTCCAAAACTGTCTTCCCTGCCATTTGTCTGGTCAGTCACCCCTGCCTCACTTGTTTACTTCTTTGTATGCTGTTGGTTCAAGAGGGATCCTTGAGAATCTTCCTGGTTTTTCTCCACTCAGACATGTGACATTCTGTTTACTTCCTGAGATGATGGAGCCTCTGTTCTCTCCGAAAGCAAATGTATCAATTCTGAGGAAACTGCCATAAACATGTATTTACATGTGTTTAACTTTTTATTTTGTCCTGAGGGGAGATGTGGAACTCTTTCCCTGTTTTGTATAATACATAGTACAATAGATTATATATTACATTTTACATGTTAATTTCTGAATATTCTACAACTATAATTATACTTGGTTTACTCTTTAATGGATTTTTTTCACGTTTTTTAAACTCAACCAAAATACACAAATCAGTTTCAGTGTGTGATAAACTTTGAGAATAGATTCTCCCTGTTCTGGCCTCTTTAACTCCTGACTATACCCAGTGGGCATGAGAAGTGAAATTACAGTCTAGTAGCAAAAGGCATCATTTCTGTTAACTGATGTGTCTGTCAGTTTTAAATGTCAACTTGACACATCTTTGAATTACTTGGAAAGGGAGTCTTAGCAATTACCTAGATCAGTTTGGCCTATGAGCACTTCTGTGAGGAATTGTCTTGACTATTAACTGATGTAGAAGACCCAGCCCATTGTTTCCTATGGCAGAGGGTGCTGCACTATGTAGGACAAGAGAAAGCTGGAAGAGAGCAAGCGGCAAGCAGGCAGCTTGGATGCATCTATTTCTCTTGGCTCTTGACTTCAGATGTGATGTAACTAACTGTTTAAGTTCTGGCCTTAATATCCCTGAAATGATGAAGTGTGACATGGAGTAATAAGCCAAATAAACCCTTTCTCCCCAAAGATGTCTTTGTTCATGGCATTTCATCACAGCCACAGAAATGTAAGTAAGACAGCAGCAAATATTTATGTCTATCTTTTGCCCTCCTAAGCCACATTTTGGTGATTCCTGTGGAGGAAGCCATGAACCATGTGACTGCACTTGGAGGTGGATATGGGACCTGCAGATAGTTGTTTCAGGAAGTGGGGAAAGTGGCTTCTCAGTTCCACTTGGTATGGCTGCAGACTTGCCTAGTATATCCACAGCAGCCACCCAGAACTCCCAGTCAAGTCACCCTGGGGTTTCTGACTCCAAACTCCTGAGAGAATAAACACTTGTTTCAAACCACTGAGTTTTGGAGTTGAGGACTAAACTAGAAATCATCTTACCACACATTTATTTTTAACTCACATCAAATAAAAAATAAAATCTCACTTGTGATTTGAAAGTGGAAGAGAAAATAATTACAGTGAAAGGGTAGAGGGAAGATCAACACGGCAGAGAGAATCAACCCAAATGAAGTATGTGTGAAAACTTGAAAATGCCATTGGGAAACTGTTACTGCATTGCTGATTTAAAAGTAAAATAAAAAACACGTCATAAAAAAGATATTCATAAAACAAATTCTCACCCTGCAAGATGGTGCACAGGAAAGAAGAGTGTGTGTAACTAAACCAGAACAGAATTATTGGTCAAGTGAAATTACCATCAGATCTCAATTTCTACAGAGTGGAAAGCAGAGACTGCATTCTCTGCAGTGGTGGTAAGCAGCCTGGCTTCCTGTCTCTGAGAGCAAGAAGAGAAGGTCCAATAGTAGCGGAGATGAGTGCAGGAAAGTATATAGCTTTTCTGGTGTTGAAAACCAGGAGCTAACACTGAGATGTATAAATTGAATAACAGCTGGGCCATATTTTCAGTCTCCCATAGTAGGATAAAAATGGTCCAGGTTAAAGGCACAGTAATCTCTTTATAACAAGCAAGCAAGTGATTAAAAGTGGAATTTTGCAGTTACTTTTATGATCACGGGAAAGGTATATGTTATGGGTTTATGGTCAGACTGTTAACATACCACGAAACATCTTATGGTCAGTCATTTCTCAGAACAAGGGAAACAATTTACAGTGCAATTCACAAGATTATTGAGGAAGAACCAGACAAAAAAGTTGGCCTTTAGCTAAGGACATGATCAAAGTCTAGCATTGTTTAAGTAAAAAGAAAATGGAGTCAGCTGTCCCTTAACATTACCTCTAAGCAAGTCTCTGCAAGGGCCAAACCAAATGACATTGCCACCTTCACACTTCCCTGAGCTGCTTTTCAGAAAGTTCTCTGCTGACTGACATCCATTTGCTACTAAGCTTGCAGTTTCTAGCAACTGTTTGCAGGTCCACCTGATTTATCATGAGAATTTAGCACAAAGAATTCCAGTTTTCAATGAACCTACATGCTGAGATTGTGGTGGAGGGTGTTTATGTAAAATCTCATCAGCACTTTCAAATCCACCAGGGAGAATTTCCCAGACACCATTTCCTACTGTGCACTTTTTCTCTGCCTTGGTATAAGAGATGGGACTTTTCCTTCAAGAATATTTTAAGATCTCTTACATGTAGTTCTGATTGTGATAAATGTGCATCTCAGATAACATCTTGCTTTTCGGGTAGAAAGCATAGGCTGACAAAACTGTGCACTGACTCACCCCAGTGCTCTCCATCAGACCCATGTTTCTTGCTCACATCCTGGTTTGATCCAGTCACTTGATGGAAGGGAAAGGGAATTTGCTGTTTGGAAATTTTCTCTGACAGCTGTCAGTCACCATCAGAGGATGCACATTTCTTCACCCTGGTCAACCTTTCTCAGTCCCACCTTCTTGTCTTTCTTTATACTTACTCACTCAGCTCCAGGCCACCATTTCACTGCAACTGCTCAGTTACAGGGCCTTTTGAAAATATGACATAGAGTTTCCTTCCCTTTTTCTTTTCGTTCTTTTCACTTGGTAAAAAGAGATCCTTAGACTTCATTGGTAAAAGAGCCTAAGGTAGAGAAGAAAGACTTTCCCAAGTAGCTCAGAGGGTCACACCCCATACTAGAGTTCCCAGGCTTTAGACATGATGAAGAGTGGGGAACTGGTCCTGTAAATGACCTCTGTTTTATATATTATGTAAGCCTGAGGTTGCTTATATATCAAGCAGTATTTACCTGGTTTATTACCTTTTATTTTAAATATAATTATGATTTTTTAGATTTTGGGGTAAGATTAAGGGTAAATAAAATTATGAATGTACTTTAAAAAGAGCCTGGAATACAATAAATTCTCAATGAGTAACACCCACCCCTCCTCAACAACAAACAAAAAGTTGATTGAGATGGGTATGTTGAGATGGTTTAGTGGATAAAGTGCTTGCTGTACAAGTATGACATTCTGAGTTCATATTCTTAGCACTCATAAAAAGTTAGGTGTGGTCATATACACACATATCCCCAGTGCTGGGTCCCACGTGTGGAAACAGCAGGATCACTGGGGTTCGTTGGACACCAGCCTAACTGAAAAATGAAAACCAATGAGTTCCACTTTCAGTGAGAGACCCTGTCTCAAGGGAATAAGGCAGAGAGTAACTAAGACACCCAGTGTCCTCCTCTTGGTCTCTATGAGCATGAACACACACTCGAGTTGATATTTTTACTATCATAATATTATATACTTTTCTATAATAATCATTTAGATATTCAAATAAGAACTTATCTTTAAAGGCCAAAATATGTAAGTAATCATAGTCTTTTTAATAGTGCTTGCTATAGACATTTTAGCATTTGTAGGCACACAACTAAAATACAATGCAAAAATAACCTTTTATTTATTACCAATTTTTTATCAAGATAGACACCATGGCCATTATATAGGAAGAGAGATGATAGATAACTATGAATACACAAGTAGTAATATACAGAATGACGGGATTTATGAAATAAGAAACAGATCTTTCATATGAACAGTGACTTCAATCCTTAGAATCCCAGATGAAGTGGACTGAGATAAAGTGAACTTATGAGAATATGGTTTCCTCAGATTCACTCTTGTGATGTTTGTCCTATACCCACCTGCATTGTGTAGACATTCCCATAGAGTCCTACAGTTAAGAAACAATTCATATCCATTGAAACTACCAGTGTATTGCAAAATATTAGGTTTTGAAATAGTCCTATAGAAGTTCATTAGAGATGAATGGCCTTTTGATAAAGCAGAACATTTTGCCTGACAGCACACATCTACACTGGCTCCATTCAGCACATTGGATAGGATGCGATATGGCCTTTGATGGTGAAGTGGAATAAAAATCACTCAAGCACCAGTAGTCAGACCTGTAGAAAGTAGTAAGTGCAATGATCAAGTAACATTTCTGAAGTGTGTAATATTCTTCAAGCCTGTGTAGGTTAAGACTTTTGGCAAAGTCGAAGCATTTACAAACATGAAAGAAATCACTCATTCCAGAGTCTGTTAAGACATGCTGCATGCCAGTGATGTCCCAAGGACGTTAAGGGACAGTCTCACAGACTTCATCTCAGTGTTAGAATTCTACAGGATCTGTTAAATCTCATCTTTAACTGACAATGGAACTAATGTTGACAAAATAAGATTACTCACCTGCAATTGCACAAGTATTTATCATAGAGGTAGGTTTCCTGCCTGAGTCTCAGTTCTGTGTAATAACCATACTGTAATTGCTTGAGAAAGCCTCTTGAGAATTTTGTTATGGGTTTGTTCTATCAAGGAGAAGCAATATTAAAGAATGTTCAGCAAAATGGAAACAAATGGAATACAATCGTATTACCTGGCATAACTTTTCTATTTCCCTATGTATTCCCCAATGATATTTATCCAAAAGATGTTGAGTTTATTCAGTTTTATTTGCTCATTTTCATCATCTTGAGCTACTGAATGTGTTACTACATATTTATGAATACTTTTTTATTTTAATGATTACATGATAGTTAATTGCTGCGGAATGTTGTTCTGCATGCTGTGAATGTGTGTTGCTCTGATTGGTTGATAAATAAAACACTGATTGGTTAGTAGCCAGGCAGCAAGTATAGGTGGGGCAATCAGAGAGGGAAATTCTGGGAAGAGGAAGGCTGAGTCAGGAGTCGCCAGCCAAACACAGAGGAAGCAAAATGACAAGGCAGAACTGAGAAAAGGTACCAAGCCATGTAGCTAAACATAGATAAGAATTATGGGTTAATTTAAGTGTAAGACCTAGTCAGTAATAAGTCTGAGCTAATGGCCAAGCAGTTTTAATTAATATAAGGCTCTGTATGTTTGCTTGGGAGACATGAGTGGGTGAGATTTGTCCTGACCGACAGCCAGCCAGGACACAGATAAACCAACTACAGTTAATCATTACTGAACAATATTTTTTTTATTTCACTAATATTGGAGGTTTAAAATGTTTAAACATAATTTAGTATATAAAGGTTTTTCTTTTTTCCTCTTGTTCAAATATTTCTTTGGAATACATTACATTACTACTAATGAAACACTTGGATTAAGTATAGGAATTTTATAAGAGATTTAGCACACATATTAAAATTGACTTACTAATTTAATAATATGTGATATTTTCCCCTAAACCCCTAGTTTATTCAATATGTCCTTCTTACTGGCAAATACAAGAAAGTGTGTTCAGATAATTTAAAATGTGCCATTTTCACATTTCATGTTGTTTTCTCATTTACTTAAACACAAAATAGAGAGAGGGAGAGAACAGGGAAAGAGAAGAAAAGCTTACACTGAATGGTATCTAAAAATTTTAACCAGGTTTTTTTTTTCTTGTACCTTCTTTGATCCATCCATGTTCATAGTTCCTCTTAGTGAATTTTATGATTTTTAAAGTTTTTTAACTAAAACTCTTTTTATTCTGGGTGTGCCTAAAAATATCTTTACATTTATTTTATTCTTGAAATAGTGTTTGTTTTATTAATAAAATTATAAACTGTTAAGAAAAAAGAATAGGAATTGTTTTATATTCAACATCTACACATCTGACAGGTTAGTGTGGTGGTTTGAATGAAAATGGACCTCATAGGTTCATATATTTGAATGCTCAGTCTCCAGGTGATAAACTGTTTGGAAGGCATTTTAGTTAGGGTTTCTTTTGCTGCAATGAAACACCATGACCAACAGACAAATTGGAGAAAAAAGGTTTATTTGGCTTACACATCAGCATTGCTATTCATCACTGAAGGAAGTTAGGACAGGAACTCAAACAGGACAGGATCCTAGAGGCAGGAGGTGATGCAGAGGCCGTGGAGGGGAGTTGCTTACTGGCTTGCTTCCCATGGCTTGATCAGCCTACCTTCTTATAAAACCCAGGTCCAGCAGCCCAGGGATGGCACCACCCACCATAAGCTGGGCTTTCCTCTATTGATCAGTAATTGAGAAAATGCCTTATAGCTGGATATCAAGGAGGCGTTTCCACAGCTCAGGCTCCTTCTTCCTCTGATGACTCTAGCTTGTGTCAAGTTGACACACAAAACCAGGCAATACAGAAGGATTAGGAGGTGTGGTATGGTTGGAGGAGGTATCACTGGGAGTGGGCTTTGATGTTTGAAAAGCCCATGCCAGTCCCAATCTCTTTCTCTTTCTGCCTGCTGCCTAGGGATCAAGATGTAAAACTGTTCCAGTTCCATGACTGTCTTCCTGCTGCCATGATCATAATGAACTAATCCTTTAAAACTGTAAGCAGACCCCCATTTAAATGCTTTCTTTTATAGCAGTTATTTGTGGTAGGGTGGCGGTGGCATACGCCTTTAATCCCAGCACTCAGGAGGTAGAGCCAGGTGAATCTCTGTGAGTTTGAGGCTAGCCTGGTCTACAGAGCAAGATCCAGGACAGGCACCAAAACTACATGGAGAAACCCTATCTCAAAAAAACAAAAACATCCTCTCCAGCATAAGGTGTCTTCAGTGTTTTTGATCTTAGCCATTCTGACAGGCGTAAGGTGGTATCTCAGAGTTGTTTTGATTTGCATTTCCCTGATAATTAGGGATGTTGAGCAATTCCTTAAATGTCTTTCAGCCGTTTGAGTCTCCTCTGTTGAGAATTCTCTGTTTAGTTCTATCGCCCATTTCTTAATTGGACTGTTGAGAATTTTGATGTCTAATTTCTTGAGTTCTTTATACATTCTAGATATCAGTCCTCTGTCAGATGTGGGGTTGGTGAAGAACTTTTCCCATTCTTTAGGCTGTCACTTTGCCTTGTTGACTGTATCCTTTGCTCTACAAAAGCTTCTCAGTTTCAAGAGGTCCCATTGATTGATTGTTTCTCTCAGTGTCTGTGCTACTGGTGTTATATTTAGGAAGTGATCTCCTATGCCAATGCGTCCAAGACTACTTCCTACTTTCTCTTCTAGCAGGTTCAGAGTAGTTGGATTTATGTTGAGGTCCTTGATCCACTTGGACTTAAGTTTTGTGCATAGTGATAGATATGGGTCTATTTGTAGCCTTCTACATGTTGATATCCAGTTATGTCAGCAACATTTGTTGAAGATGCTTTCTTTTTTCCATTGTACACTTTTGGCTTCTTTGTCAAAAATTATATGTTCATAGTATGCAGATTAATGTCAGGGTCTTCAATTCGATTCCATTGGTCAACATGTCAGTTTTTATGCCAGTACCAAGCTGTTTTTATTACTGTAGCTCTATAGTAGAGCTTGAAGTCAGGGATCGTGATGCCTCCAGAGGTTGTTTTATTGTACAGGATTCTTTTGGCTATCCTGAGTTTTTTGTTTTTCCATATGAAGTTGAGTATTATTCTTTCCAGGTCTGTGAAGAATTGTGTTGGTATTTTGATGGGGATTGCATTGAATATGTAGATTGCTTTTTGTAAAATTGCCATTTTTACTATGTTAGTCCTGCCTATCCATGAGCATGGGAGATCTTTCCATTTTCAATTTCTTTTTTCAGGGACTTAAAGTTCTTGTCATATAGGTCCTTCACTTGCTTGGTTAGTGTTACCCCAAGGTATTTTATGTCATTTGTGGCTATTGTAAAGGGTGATGTATCTCTGATTTCCTTCTCAGCCTCTTTGTCAATTGTATATAGGAGGGCTACTGATTTTTTTTTTAGTTGATCTTGTATCCTGCTATGTTGCTGAAGGTGTTTATAAGCTGTATCAGTTCCTCTGAATGGGTGAGACAGTTGATTGGTGTTTGGGAGGCATCCAGGCAGTGGGACCGGGTCCTGTGCTCATTGCATGAGTTGCCTGTTTGAAACCTGGGGCTTATGCAGGGTGGCTTGGCTCAGCCTGGGAGGAGGGGACTGGCCCTGCCTGGACTGAGTCTACCAGGTTGATCTCAGTCCTCGGGGAGGCTTTGCCCTGGAGGAGGTGGGAATGG
>CABHPH010156107.1:30914-45377 GCA_902168325.1 Peromyscus nudipes
TGATCTCAGTCCTCGGGGAGGCTTTGCCCTGGAGGAGGTGGGAATGGGGGGTGGACTGGAGGGAAGGGGAGGGGGGTGGGAGGGGGACAACAAGGGAATCCGTGGCTGATATGTAGAACTGAATGGTATTGTAAAATAAAATAAAATAAAATAAAATAAAATAAAATAAAATAAAAAATAAAATAAAATAAAATAAAATAAATAAAAAAGAAAAAGAAGAAACAAATTAATAAAATTGAAGATGGAAAGAGGAAAAAAAACAAAAAAACAAAAGTTATTGTGATCATGGTGTCTTTTCACAGTAATAGAACACTAAGACAGAAGTTGGTACCAGAAATATAGTTTTGCTATAACAGGCCTAACTGCACTTTTTAGAGGAATATGGAAGACTTTGGTACTTTGGACTAGAAAAGCAGTTGAATGCTTTCAGTGGGGGTTAGTGGGTCATCCTAATCGGAACATGGAAGACAGTGGTGCCGAAAGCAATGTGAATTGTGAGGGTCCAGCTCAAGAGGTTTCATAGAGGAAGAATATTATGGGCTGGCCTAGACACTATTCTTATGTCATTTTGGCAATGAATGTAGCTCCTTTGTGTCCTTGTCCTAAAAATCTGCTTGAAGGTAAATTGAAGTTGTGGAGTAATGGCATTGGCAGACATTTAAAGACAGCCTGTAATGATTTTGTCACGTAGTTATTAGTGATCACTCTTACACATCTCTACAATGAAAAGGAGCAAGCTGGACAGAGAAATGCAAAATGCAGTTTGAGTAGAAAAGGAATACCAGGAAATGTAGTGTTGAAGCCAAGTCCTGTACCGAAGGATATAAAAGGCTTAAAGGAAGACCTGATGCCAAATGAAATTAGGATGTTCAACACCCTTAGACAACATAGAAGCACAAATTAAAACTACTATGAGATTTCATCTTGCCCAGACAAATGACTAAGATTTAAAAAAAATCATGATGACATATAAATGCTGATGTAGATGAGGGAAAGGGGAAACATGTGTTCATTGAGTGTATGCAAACTAGTGCAGACACTCTGAAAATTGGTATGGAGGTTCTTCAAAAAAGCTAGATATAGATCTGCTATATGTGAACACCAATTACTAGATAATGATCTATTGACTTATTTAGTGATTTACACTAATCATTTTTTATATTGTCTATTTCAAAGCAAATCTTCATTTGCTACCTGGAACTGAATGACCTGCAGAAACAGCTGAAACACTGAGACATTGCCCTTAACAGCCTGACCAATCTCTATTTCTTGCTCCTCCTACCTTCTAATTTTACAGTACAAAATGAAAATACAAATTGGACCCAATACCAAGGCCTTTTGGGAACTATACTGGCTTTGGTCCACTGCAGACATCTCCTCTCTTCTACTCTCAATGGTGTCAGAATGCTTATTTCAAAAAGATTCCTGAAACTCATGATCTGGCTATATCACCCTTGGGCATAATTTCAAAGGACTCTACATCCTAGTACAGGTATACTTGTTGATCCATGTTTGTTTCTGTGCTATTCACAATGGCCAGGAAATGGAAACAACCTAAATGTACAATTAACAGAAGATGGGATAACAAAAGTGTGGTACAATTATATAATAGAGTATTATTCAGCACTTAAGAAAAATTAAATTTATTACTAGATGGAGCTGGAAATAACCATTCTAGGTGAATTAATACAGATCAAAAGGACATATTTTATGCCCTCTGTCATGTGTAGATGCTAGTTTTGAAACTTTAAATATGTATGTTTAAATAGGAAAAGAGGAACTAGTGAGGGACTGTGAAGGAGGAAGAGGCTTTCAAGGGATGAGAGGAAGAGTTCACGTGGTATAAAGTAGGTATGGGGAATAACAGCAAGAAAGACTAAGACTGTAGAGCAATATAGAGGAAGGAGTATGTTCAGAGATAACTAATACTAAAGACTGTTGAAAAAGTCATATGGAAACTTATGACTGTAGAAGCTTCTTAAAATATATATACATATAAAAAGAATCTAAATGAAATTACTCTATAATGGGCAGACAATGCCTTTCCAAGACACTATAAGCTGTCAAATAAAAGTCCAATGCCTGGAATAAGTTACCTTTTATAGACTTGTTCATTGAGGTCTTAAAGACCCCCTAAATTGTAGGCTATTGCCATTGTTCTTGGTTACCCTCCAAGGCTAGGTTGCTAAAACCATAATGCTGAAGACACTGAATAGAAATTGTTTGATGAACACCCACCCCTAACTGAGTAACTATGAACAGTTGATGGCTTCTGGAAGAGGAAGAGTCAATTTTCTTTAAGGTCTTATCCCCTAGTAGGTAGACCACATTCCAGTGGATGCCCCCCCCCACACAGGAGTATATAGACAACACAAATTGGAGTCTCTATGTTATTAAATTTAAAAGAAGACACAAAGTTTAGGGAGTGGGGAGAATCTAGAAGGAACTAAGTGAGAAGCTGAGGATGAATATGATCAAAATACATTAAAAGAAACTCTCAAAGAATTAATAAAAGTATTTTTTAAAACCATTGAGAGCCCCAAAGACCTTTTCTTACATTAATCTTATCTACTAGCTACCAGGTTACTCCACTCCCAGTTAAAAATATATTTATAAGTTTATAAATTAATTACAAACTAACAACAACAAAAAAAACAAACAGAAAGAAAGAAAAGAAAAATACTGGGGCAGTGGTGGTGCACACCTTTAATCCCAGCATTCAGGAGGCAGATCTCTGTGAGTTCCAGGCCAGCCTGGAGTTCCATGACAGCCAGGGCTACACAGAGAAATCCTGTCTCAAAAACCAAAAAGTAAATAAATAAAGTAACAAATGAAACCTATTATACATAAATAGAAATAACAAATTTTATTGAATGAATGTATTTTTGCACACATCTCAGTAGGGAGTCTCATACTGACTCCTATAACCTATTAGGATAAGACTTACTGTTGGAGTGAATTAATGTGCAGCTGCTTCACAGAGACACAAAGTTTGGACAGGAAAAACATCCCCATCTTCTCAGAAAAGCATAAGCATTCTTCCTTGATTGTAACAAAAATCAATGAGAAGAATTTTCAAACTTCAATGACCATGTGGAATATGAAATCCTAGCAGTGAGAATTGTATCTAATTTGAACATGGAAGAGGATACATTATTCATCATGACCCTGTACTGTGCATGGATTATTTGGAAAATATCCATTCACTGTTTATGGAAATCTTCCCAGTGTTTGACTTAACAGTATTGACAGTTTACATTCATTAATGTCGCCACTGATGTCATGCATGCCCTTTCACAGATTTAACTCTGTGGGAAGGCTTGCTGGGTTCTTGCATAAGTCCAAACATTCAGAACCCACTTGACTTGGTTTATTGCTCCACTGTCACCCTCTAGAAAAATCCAAATACCTTCTCTTTCAATTTGTGTTCAATAAGGCCCAATAGGACAGCAAATTCAAAAGGGTGTGTTAGTATGCAGCATATCCTGTCTTCTGTGATTCTTCATTTGGGGAATATTGACAATAACCCACAATCCCAAAGCTCTGATGAGCCTTCACTGCATAAACGTTCACTAGGGTTCAGAGTCAGCTCATATTTAGTCTTGATATTGCTTGTGTTGCTGTATTCAAATGTCAAAACTGTGTGGTTTGTAAGGAATTGAATCCTGAGTGACCATACTGGAAGCTCAGAAGTTGCAGATGGAGGGACCAGCACCCAGCAGTAGACAGCACCCAGGAAGAGCTTGTTTACAATACTAATCTGCAGTGGGATAAGGAAGATCTAGAGATGCAAGAAAGTGTAAAAGAAAAAGATAAAGGGAAAGAGAAAGAAAGAAGACATCGGTGAACAAAAGGAGTGAACCCACTCCCCAAATAAGTAGTCTTGCAATAACAGTGTAAGTCAACGGAGAATGAAGGGCCACATCAGTTATCCCTCTGTCTGCTGTGGCATTTACATTTCAGACAACCATGGAACCAGAAAACCCTGTTAAGAGCAGAAGGGCTGCAGGCAACCCTGAGAAAGCACACTTCTTAATAAAAGAACTTTCTTCTGAGAAAGACAACCTTAAGAACTACCAGGAATTGAGTCACATCCGTTCTTATTGGTAGCACTTCCTTGTAATAACTGATGATTTCCATGATTGCTGTAAGGAAAGACAGGTCAGCTCACTGGGCCTTTGCTGTCAGTCCCTCCTTAGAAGAGCGTGTGTGGAGGAACAAAGCACAGCTGTCGGCTGTTCAGCGGTGTCTCTCTGCCCATAACTAAATGAACATGTACCTGTACTAAAATGCAAAAGGAGGAGGTCTCATGATTTGCCATAAAATCCAAATACACTTAATTTTTATGTAAATTAATCATTATACAATAGAAAGGTAAATAATAAATTTTGTGTTATTAGTATAAGTTTTTAACATTTTTCAAAAAGTACCAGAAGGGAAATAAAACATGGTAAGGAGCAGAAAAGCAGACAGCAGAAGACAAAATCTAATAATAGGGGAAGCTGCACTCTCCCCTCTGCCTTTTGAACAAAGAGACTTTTTTTTCCTTGTCTGACCCTAGAAATTATGTAGCTGGTGCTATCTATAAACACTGTGGGGCTGCCAAACTTGCAATGGTAGATATACATTCTCAAAATTCTGATTTTTAAGTGAAAGATCAAATTTTGTCATTAGCTACAAATACTGTCAGGTGTTTGGCCTGAAATGACAGCCACACTTCACTCTTTTCTGAGAAGGTATCTGCCCAACTCCCAAGACTGAATAACCATAGTTTCTTTCAAAAAGGAGGAGGAAATGCACTCTGAAAATAAAGGGGGGCAGTAGGCTAGTTCAGCTCTTAACTGCACAGGCAGACAGTCCTTCAGACTGCTTCATCTGCTTTCTACTTTGTCACATTCAGTGGGATTTATTTAAATTAATTTTTAAAAACTTTATCCAAGAGATTTAGAAATAAACATGATTTTCTTTCCCCATTCATTAGTACAATAAAGAGCACAAGGTTTCCAAGGTCACTCATGAAAATTCATACAGATATTAAACATCATCTGTGAATATGTCACCACAGTATGAAAAAATAGGCAGTTTCTCAACATCGTTGTAAAAGTAATGTTGATCTTATGGGCCACCAAAAGAATCTCAGGTGTTTTGAAAAATCTGCAAGCCGCATGTGAGACATTACAACATCAGTCAGCTCATTGTGACAGATAAAATACTGTACTTTCTTTGAAATGTAATATGTATTATAAAATAGAGGAATGTTATTTAGTAGTATTTACTGTACAGTTAGACACTGGTGCCACACCAAATCCTAAGAGAAGAATGAGACTGTCAAGGGCATCTTTCTGCCACTGGTCTTCAATTTACACCAAGGTGGAGACAATGATGATATGACACTTGCCGGGCAAAAAAACCTGCTCCTAATTATTAAAAATTCATTGTAAAACTTTTACAAATAAAAATTAATAGGATATCAATTGTAATAATGCATTAGAGATAGTTCAGAGGTTAAGAGCATTTGTTGCTCTTGCAGAAAACCAGGGTTAAATTCCCAGCACTCAAATGGTAGTTCACAACTGTCTGTAACCTCAGCTCCAGGGGTTCCAACAAATGCACATGTGGTGCAAATGAATGAATGCAGATAAAACATGCATACACAGAAAGTAAAATAAACAAATCTTATTGGTGGAAGTATTAAGGCAACTCCATGTAGTTAAAAGTGAGGTTTACTTTGTGGGGTAACTTACAAGTAAAGGGAGAGGTTACAGTGTCCAGGAGAGGTGAAGTGCTGTCCAGCGGTGTTCTCTGGACATCTCAACTTGATCTACATCTCTAGCATCATGTATCTAGGAACCAAGAGAGCTGGCACATCCGGATCTCAGGTCTTAAGGGCTCCTGTCTCGGCCCCACCTCGTAGGCTTGACAGTTACCAGAAGCCTCAATGGGGGTAGTACTTCCAGTTCAAAGCTGGAACAGCTACCTACTACAAAAATCTTTTAAAACATTCATTAGGAATGGTGAGGTTTTAGTAATCCAGTTCCAATTACACTCTATAAAGAAGAGGCATGTCGTGGTCAGAATTACAGATCTGGTCAGTACTAACCTGATGACTCTATGTCCTGTGGCCAATGGCTATTATGTATCCAACAATAGAATCTTATCAAGTTCTAGTAAGTGGTCAAGAGTAATAACAATAGCTTATATTGTTTTGGGGGTCTCCAAGACTGGGCTTCTGATTTGACAACATGTGGCTTCTGAGAAGAGTGTTATCCCTGTGTAAGGTAAATAAATTATATATATCTTATAAAACAGAAGATTTTCATATGGCATTTTCAAATATTCGTAGTGTTAATCATCCCTCCCCCAACCCCTGCTCTGCCCTCCCCTTCATCCCCTCCCCACCTACATTTCCCTCCCACTATTTCCCTTTTCCCCTTCATGTCACCTGTGTCCTTAAGATCTTTATTTCCTCTCCCCACCAATAGTCCTTTCCTAGTTCCCTGGATTATACAAATACTCATAATGAAGCACACAAATCTAGAGATTTGACATTGAAATCCATATTTTTATTGAGAACATATGACGTCTGTTTTTCTGAGTCTGGGTTATTTCACTCAGTGTAACATTTCCAGCTCCATTCATTTATCTGAAAATTCCATTTCTCTTTACACTTGAATAATTCCAATTGTATATAGACAGCAGTTTCATGATCCATTCATTGGCTAATGGCCATCTAGGGTCCTTCCATGCTCTAACTATTATGAATAGAGTGGCTACGAACATGTGTTGAGCATGTGCCTCTGTAGTAGGAAATAGAGTCCTTTGGGTACATGCCCAGGAGTAAGATAGCTGGGTCATATGGTGGATCTATTTCTAATTTTTTGATGAACTGCTATACTAATTTTCATAGTGGCTGCACCAATTTGTACTCCTGCCAACAGAGTGTGAGGGTTTTCTGTTCCCCCACTTCCTCACCAGCATTTGTCAGTTGTTTTCTTAACCTTAGCCCTTCTGACTGGGTAAGACGAAATCCTGAAATAGTTTTAATTTGCGTTCCCTCATGGCCAAGGATGATGAACACGTTTAAAAATATTTCTTAGTCATTTGTGTTCCTTCTAAGAACTTTCTGTTCATGTCCTTAACCCACTTTACTATTATTCTGTGAAACTGATATAATATAAAACTGCTCTCTAAATTTGTTTCTCTACCCATAGATTAGTGTAGCTCTCAGACCTCCTCAGAGGAGTTTCTTTGTGTAGTGAACAGTGATTAATGCAGAAACTCACAAGTGATCAGAGTGCAGAGAGTAAGTGTCACTGAGGTGCTTAGCCACAAATAGAACATTTACATCACATGCACATCACAAGGCTCAGGAAGAATCATGGAAGAAAGCACAGAAAGATTGTAAGGCAAAACAGTGTCTTCTGCACATGTCAGGGCTGATGAACTCAAAGCATCTGTGATGGTCTGCACAAGCCAGTCGACATTCCAGCATAGAATGGAAAGGGGTTCAAGAAACTTCCCTTTATTGCCATCTAATGACTTCTCAGGGAAGCAGTTATCTTCAAGGGTGTGGTCCCTAATAGGTTCAGTGCATAGCCCCATACCCATGGTTATATGCAATTGCATAAACTGGAGTCAGTGGGTAATTAAATTAGCAATAACAAAAAGTTGAGTGTGGGAAGGAGAGGATCTAGGAGCTGGAGAGGGAATTAAGGCAAAATATGATCAAAATTCATTGTAGGAAATTCTCAGAGTAAATATAGTATTATATTTAAAAAAAAACTTGCATGTCAACTTGATCAGGTCAGATAAAAAGGGAAAGCTGAATTTGTCTGTGAGGGTATTTTCAGGCTAGATTCACATTTGAACCAGAATGAATCTAGAAACTCCAATGTAGTGAACACAGCACAATGGTGGAGGAAAGAAAATGCTCTCTCCATCTGTTGGAGCTGGGACTTTCATCTTTTCCTGCCCTTGGACATGGAAGCTCCTGGTTCTCCAGACTTCAGATTCAAGATTTCTGCCTCAAGCTCCTGCATTCAAAGGTCTGTGGAATCATGGTCAATGTCATCCATTTTTCTGGCTCTCCAGTTTATAGGTGCCATATTGCTACTGTGGAACTTGGAGTTTCAGTTTGTAGATTTTTCATCTTGTTAATAACAAGAATTTCAAAACATTTTCAGAAAGAATATCAACGGCCATTGCATTAGAGTTGGGGAAAACAGCACAGGCAAGCTGTAAATCTTTTCAGCTGCCTTGATGAAAGAGACAGGGAAGAAACAGAGGGAGTGTTGTGTCTTTTGGGGTCTAGGAAAGTTGTCCTCTCACCAGTGGACATGGGCAAGCAGATACACAACAAGAGGATGGGGATGTAGAGAGACTGAGAAAGCACAACATCCAGGAACGCATGCTTAGGTTTTGGGGTAGTACTGAAGAAGAGAGAGAAAGGAGGACAAGGAAATTGCCTTTGGAGTTCACAGACTTGCATTATCTTATTAGGGAATAGCTATTTCTACCATTTACTTATCAAGTCTCCAAGTGAATCAGATTTCATATGGGGTGCTTGCTTGGTCAAATTGACAGGACCACAGCTTTACAAACTCTTAGGGAAAGAGATAGCAATATGACTTTTGGAGCATATCAAAAGGGGAAGAGGTAGAAGTCAGATTTCATTTTTTTACCAGGAGGAAGCAACCTTCCTTTAATGTGCAAAGCCCTATTATCAATACCTTTTTTTATGGTATTGTAAATCCTAACGAGAGGCAATTTGGAAGCTTACCTGTCTAGTATTACTAGGAAAAAAGAAGGAGAAATCCAGAGCACATCGTGAAGAAAAAAATCCATCCTTAATGGTCTCAAAACCAAATCCCTGAAACATATCATGGCCCTCTAAGCCTTGTAATCACAGGAGCCAGCTCCTGTACTAAATTGTATCTCTTTCACTCTCTGTCTCCCCCACTTCCCACCATCAATTCTATTTCTCTAAACTAGTACAGAAGGATACACTAGGTAGATTCTGACTAAAAGAAAACAGAAAAGCTAGATGTGCAATACTGCAATAAAATAAAAATAAAGAAAATTATTGATGAATATGGATGAGCATAAAATGATGCTAGAACAGCAAGCCAACAAGAAGAGTCATTCACCACAGATATGTGCCTAGAAATGTAGCCTTGTGTGGAAACTGTAAAATATGCAGGGCAAGAAAACTTGAATTTCCTCTGTAGTTTTCTGAATGAGAATGGCCACCAGAGGCTCATCTATTTGAATGCTTGGTCACTAGGTGGTATAACTATTTGGGAAAGATTAAGAGGTGTACCCTTGTTGGAGATGTGTCACTGGGGGTGGGCTTTGAGATTTCAAAAGCCTAATTAGCTCTCTCTGCCTTGTGTCTGTGATTCAAGATGTTAGCTCTCAACTACTGTTCAAGCATTATACCTGACTTCCTGCTGCCATGTTCCTTGACATGATGGTCATGGACTCACCCTCTGAAACTGTAAGCCTCAAATAAAGTCTTTCTTCTATAAGTTGCCTTGGTCATGGTGTCTTCACAGCAATAGAAAAACAACTAACAGTAAAAACAGTAAATAAGACCAAGGACTATGGAAAGATGACAAGCATTACTAGTCAATAAACATAAATAAACTATGGTTTCTATATATCAATCATATTAATATTCTCACCAGCAGGACCAACTCCAGGCATTCATATATAAACTAACACTAAGTATAAATAAATATAGAGTTATAAATATTTTTAAATAGTCACCCTTGAGAAAGAGTGAGAAGAAATGGTATTTTACAAACATGAGTGTCTGCATTCTTTGACATTTTCTAAAACAAGATGCTTCATGCTATTTACATAATGGAGGTAGGGAAAGAAGAATAAATAGATTCCTATGTGATTTTGTGATGTCTAACCCAAACAAGAGGAATCACTGTACTTTCATGGGGGTGGAGAGTATTTACTTACTAGATAGACAGTGTGAGTAAAGATTGATACAAGAGATTGGGATCACCTCAGACTTAGAATGCAGATATTACCAATACAGGTAGAGCACCAATCTCCCAACCACAAAAACTACTATAAATCACACAAGCTGTATGCTGTTAGTAAATGTTTATAAGTTATGTCAGGAACACATTTCATGGCTGTTTCTCCTGAAGAAAGAATGCCTCAATCTCATAAAACACTGAGCTTGGGCTGATTATGTGTCTCTCCTGGGAATCATCCTTTAACAAGCATACCTATCACTGCAGAGATGCTCAAGAATATTCTGAAGTTGGGCTTTATTCTCTATTGATTAATGTGCTGGAAGAGGACACTGGCAAGAGTTCAAGAGAACCATTCATGGCAGCCTTTCTAACAAATAACGGCTCATAGGTAAAGGCAGCTTGGTATTGAATCAGGCCAGGAAAAGTGGTTGGTAGATGGTAGACACAAAATATTCTTAAGAAGAAATGGCTTCTTCCCTGTAAAGCACAACATGGAGCCACAATCAAGAGACATGACAGTGTGTGGCTAGGAAGAGAAGTCCTGTGAGGTCACTAGCTAAGATGCATGACCCAAAACACTCTAGGTTAATTTTATAGTGTAATAAAATGACAGCAGTGAACAAAGCAAGTTCATTGGTCACTATTAGACAAAAACAGCTGCTCAGATCTGCATCGGTACAATGGCTTTCAAAAAAGAAAACATTAAAACCACTTACAGAAAGTGTTTAAGAATATGAAAAAAAAAATTTATCTTTTTATATTTTTATTTTATTATTTTATTTTTTTACCTAATAAAATAATCTTTCTCCATAAGCAGACCAGAAAAAGAAATGAAAACAGGGCCATAAAAATGGAAAAAAGAAGAAAGAAAATGAGTTTTCATACACTGGATAAGGCAATCAAATGGGCTGAAAATTCAAAGTATAGTCATAGACCAATTATCAGCACCAGTAAACATAATGAAGTGTAATGATAATTAGTGAGTAAAAAAAGCATTGTTTTCTAAGTAGAAAACTTATCAGTTTGTCCTCAGTGCCTCAGTTCAGAAATCAAAATCTGTGAGCCCTTAAATACATTAAAAATAAAATAGTGAAAACGTGAAAAGTGTATTGTATATTTTTAGTAGGGCTTGGTGTATAAAACCCCAAGGCAGACTTCCAATGCATGCACAGAATTTTGGAAAGATCAGCAGACCACAATTTGTTTTTAAGAAATTGGCCTATTCTGGACACAAAATAAACTAAGCAAATGAAATTAACAAAAGTAATTCAGCTCACAGCAAATTAATAAATAAATGGGAAATGAAGGGAAGGATGAATATATGATGGATGGAAGTGTTATGGAGGGATGATGTAGGAATGGCGGAAAGATATTGGTAAATTTCTATGTTCAGTTAGAAACAAAATACGTAAGTAGTAAAAATAGTGAGATTATCATTTGTTAATTTTTGCTTTTTACTCTCAATTAGGGACTAAACTTGAGGACTCATATCTACCAAGAAAGTATTCTAGCAATTGAATTGTAGCCCTTTGAGGAGATTTTTTAAAAAATAAGGTAACAAATAATAACTCTTAGCAATAGCAATTGAAGACTAAAAGCTAGGTAGAAGATGGCTCAGTGAATAAAGTGCTTGTGATGCCATGAGGACCTGTGTGCTCCTGTAAAAGCCAGTATGGCTGTATGTAACCACAGCACTGGGGAGCTGGAGACAGGTGGAAGCCAGTCTAGATAGATTGTTGAGCTCCAAGCCCAGAGAGACATGCTGCCTGCATAAAAAACTAAAGTGAAAAGCACCCAGGGAAGATACCTCTGATGACGTCTGTCCTCCACATGCCCTGAATATAAAAGCCCAAACATATATGTACACTCACTTGTATAACACATTACGTGTATAATACAATAAAAGTTAAGTTCCTCTAAAATTAACCCCCCAATAAGAACCAAAATGTAAGTTAAGACACAAGCAATCTAAGACAGTGGAGTGGTAAACAGATAAAAGGCAAAGAAAAGAACTTTTTAATGTAATGGAAAAATAACTGCCATTACCCCAAATAAGGGAAACCAAGGTTTTAAGTAATACAGCCTAAAATTTATTCAGACACCCTGAAAGAGGGCGGGCTTGGGAACAGGTGCTGCCAGACCAAGAGTCAGCTGTGGATGACAAAGACACAAGAAAGGGTCACCTCCCTCACTTCATGTTTCTTTCTCAACAGGAGAATGATTAGATTGTTGGAAATTTATTTCACAGGCAGAAACAAACCCTGCTTTACCAGTCTTGTAACTTTAAGGAGAGTCTCCCAGACAGCATCAATGCTCCATTTTTTTTTTTTAGTTGCAAAGCAATGAGCCTTGTAAATTCTCTACAGATCTAATAAGTATAGGCTAACACCAAACAGTGAGCCTGAATCTGACCTGTTGCCAAGAGAAGGAAAGCCTGTGGCTTGACTCCTGAGACTTTGTTCTCATCCTTTCTTAGACTGTATTATTGAAGAATGTCAGAGAGGCTGCACGTGTTAGGAATTACTGATGGCACAGGGTGTTCCTAAAATTTCAGAAAAAAATATACCAGGAACACAATGACTACAGCCATGGAAAGCATATACTGATGAAAGGTCGGGATATAACAGAGAAAACCATTAACTGTTAAAATACAGGCTGAAATAGAGGAATTACAAAAGTCTCTTTTTCAGTATTTACAAAGCATTTATTATGGAAATATAATCCTTAATTTAAAAAATCATATGTTGAAAAATATTTTAAATCTAAGATGATTTAGGTTAGGATTTGCTAAAAATATTAAGACATGACTTCTGAACAAGACACATTTAAAGATTAAACAAAATTGCTATGTCATTTCCCATCATGTAATGATAAAAAATAATATCTTCAAATTATAATAATAGATGTTTATGACCAAGGTAGCCTCAGTGTCAGGTCATCAGGCAAGACTCCTGCAGGCAGGCCTGACTACCACCCCCCATCAGACTCTGTAATATGGAAGCTCCACTCCATCCCCCAAACCCACCAATTCCCTGAGCTGCAGCTGCTCCCTGAGATAGTCTCTGACAGCTCCAATTGGACTGAGAGGAGAGTGACTATTCTCCTGGCCATTCACCCCAGGCTTAAGCCCAGGGACACAACCCATACATGTTAGAGCCCATTTGGGTTTCTTAGTAGCTTTACCCAGCAGGTCTGCATAGAGAGGATGATTGGACCACAGGCCTGAATGAAAGTGTCTCAGATGGTCTGCACTTGGCTGTGCTGGGGAGTTTTGCTCCACCCCTTGGCATTCTTTTAAATACCCGAGGGCAGAGACAGTTGGGACCAATTGGATTAGAATCCAGGGCCTCTCGAGGCTATCCTCTATTTTTTATCTGTTTCTCTTCCCTCTTTACTTCTATCTAATATTTCCAGCCACTTCTACTCAAGAGTACTCTGGGGAAATGTGGGGGTGGTAGGTAACCTCTCCACAAATATAGCCATGCCACCACACATTGCAGCCCTTGTTGCAGGCCAGCAGGCAAGAATCCTGTGGGCAGGCCTTCCCACCACCACCCCCCATTGGACTCTGCAATATACAAGTCCCATTCTGTCCCCCAAACTCACTCATTCACCAAAGACCCCAGCAGCTCCCCAAGACACAAATACCACCAGTACTGATAGGACTAAGAGTGGCTCCCTGAGACACAGACACAAATTGCATGGATTGAAGGAAGAGATGGGTAGGTCATAGTGCAAGAATATATTCAACAACATAAAGAACAATATGGCACCACACAAAGTTAGCAGTTCTACAACAGGAAGACCTGAACACTCCAATGTAGAAGAAACAGAAGAAATTGACCTTAAAAATGACTTTATAAAGCTGATGGGGGATTTAAAGAGGAAATGAAAAATATTCCCTTAAAGAAATTGAGGAAAACACAAACAAAAAATTAGAAGAAATCAATAAATCCCTAAAAGAAATTCAAGAAAACCAAGAGAGAGCAATTAATCATGGATGAAACAGTTCAAGACTTGAAAATTGAAATAGAAGCAATAAAGAAGACACAAACCGAGGGAATGCTGGAAATGAAAAATCTAAGTAAACAAACAGGAACTACAGATGCAAGCATAATCAACAGAATGCAAGAGATAGAAGAGAGAATCTCTGGCATTGAAGATATGATGCAGGAAATAGTTCTGTCAGTCAAAGAAAATATTAAGCCAACAAAGTCATAAAACAAAATGTCCAGGAAATCTGGGACACCATGAAAAAACCAAATGTAAGAATAATAGGGATAGAAGGAGAAGAATATGAACTAAAAGACATAGCAAATATATTCAACAAAATCATGGAAGAAAACTTTCCCCACCTAAAGAAGTAAATGCCTATGAAGATACAAGATAACAGAACACCAAATAAGCTGGGCCCAAATGAAAGTCCCCTTGCCACATAATAATCAAGCCACTAAACATGCAGAATAAA
>CABHPH010156110.1:6588-55060 GCA_902168325.1 Peromyscus nudipes
AGAGAGAGAGAGAGAGAGAGAGAGAGAGAGAATATGAGTGAGAGAGAGAGAGGGAGGGAGAGAATATGTAAACAAGGATACAATAGACAGGGAATAAGGAAAGGGGAAATATTGGGAAGAATAATAACAGCCATGTGTTCAGCACTCTCTAGAGGCTGGAACTCTACATACATTAATTATTTTAATTGTCACCATGACCACATGCTGGAGGTATCGTTGCTTTGTTACTCACAGAACTACTGCTAGCTTTACCCAGAGGTAAAGGTTGAACTTTACCCCATGAGGATCATACTATCCCCCTTTATCTCAACTAAGACCCAACTATAATCTGTAGTATAACCAGGGAGTGAGTCTTTCTTGAACTGGATTTACTCTTTTTTTTTTTTTTCTTCCAAGACAGGGTTTCTCTGTAGTTTTGGCGCCTTTCCTGGAACTCACTCTGTAGCTCTGGCTGGCCTCGAACTCACAGAGATCTGCCTGGCTCTGCCTCCCGAGTGCTGGGATTAAAGGCGTGCGCCACCACCGCCCAGCCCGGTTTACTCTTTTTTTAAACATATGCTTAGACAAACCACAGAGGATCTAGCTTTATTTTATTAGACTTCGTCTTTTTTAGTGTGGGAGTTTGTTGCCTGCATGTGAGTTTGTGCACCAGGTGCACTCTTGGTGCCTGTAGAGGTTAGACGAGGGCACTGGACCCCCAAAACTGGACTCACAGAGGGCTGTGAAGCATTGTGTGGTTTCTGGGAATAGAATCTTGGCCCTGTGCAGTGAAAGCAAGTGCTCTGAACTACTCAGACATCAGACATCTCTTGATCCCTACTGTCTTTTTCTGGGGAGAAAGAGAGAGAGAGAGAGAGAGAGAGAGAGAGAGAGAGAGAGAGAGAGAGAGCAAAGCAAATCACTGTGGTGAAGAAGGAAATAGAATTCCAGAAGGAAGAAGGATGTCCATCCAAGGTGGCCACGCAGCATAATACAGCTCTAGAGTGGTGGCCCAAGGGAGAACTCAGCGTGTCTGGGACTAAGAGGCCAGAGCTGGGGATCCATCGTCAGTGGACGCTGCCTGGGAGGGCCACCACTACCATTTCTGTGCTGATTTGATGAAAAGTTGCTGTCTCCCAGAGGGAAGGGATGTAGAAGTGGAAGGAGGAAATTTATCCTTAGAGAACTGCTCAAGTGTGTGGAGCTGTTGTGAGAGAGCTGCCGTTGGAGGGAAGATTTACAGCCCCAAGGAGGGGAGGTATAGTTAAATGAATTCGCATTTTGGAGATATTTGTGTATTTTTATTAAAATTAAACAAACAAGTGAAACTTTTTACTACAATTAAGCCTCCTTTTCCTAGCAAGGGCTTCGGTGCTTAAATGTAGTTCATGATGGAGACACTTTCTTGAGTTTAATATTCCACAGTCCTCTGTTGCTTTTCTCCTGTGTATGATGTGCGCAGGGACTCTAATTGGGGCACCTTATTTCATGTTAGGTCAACAGAAGTAGTAATTTTGGGATTCCTCATTCATTTTTAGATTATAGCTTTCACCAAGAAGGTTCAGAGGAACTGACAAGCTTATACCATTAGCTGCCGTCAGGATAAAGTTGTTTAATGCGATAAAACATAGAGTATGTCCAGGTGGTAGTGGTGCAAACCTTTAATCCCAGCACTTGGGAGTCAGAGGCAGACGGATCTCTGTGAGTTCGAGGCCAGCCTGGTTTACATAGTAAATTTCAGGACAGCCAGGGATACATAGAGAAATTCTGTCTAGAAAAAACAAACAAACAAACAAACAAGTTTATATTTTCTTTTCCCAAACCAGAATAAAATGGACTCATGATATCAAATACATGTAAGCCTATAAAGGAAGATGATGAGAATGGTTATGAAGTGCACAAATGTCACACTTCTAAACGGAACTGAATAGGTGCAATAACTCCGGCAATTCAGTAAATAAGCATCCAGCACCCTTTCCTCCCTAAAGCCCCCAACAAAACAAAGCAACATACCTCCCAAAATGTAGTGGACTGAACATACTTGGAACTCCTGTGGCATGTTAATCGTATCTCTGTGATTTGAACTAGATTAACCAAAACAAGAGCACTCTTTGTCTTTTAGTCTGAAAGGTATACCTGGGGTAATTCCCATGAATAAACACTGTAGCAATCAGGGGGTTAGGAGTGTATCTCAGAATTTAAAGTGGTTGCCTAGTATGTGTAATAGCCTATGTTTGATTATCAATACTGTCATATAATATAAATATACATTTATATCTCTAAAGGTGTGTGTGTGTGTGTGTGTGTGTGTGTGTGTATTTCTTGGAAAGACGCTAGCAGCAAGGACTTCTTTTCTCACCTTTCCTCTCCAGCTCTCTTTCTCTTTAGTGCCCACTTTTCTTTCTCTACATTTCTTTGAATTCATATGCTTTTTCTAAATTGCAAGGAAAATTGGAAAGAGAATGCCCACTTCCTGAAGTTTTTATATCAACCCTGGGCAACACTTCGGTTGGTTTGTTTTGGTGACATGTCTACCCTGGGACTAAGTTTCATGGAGTTCAAATTAGCTTGAGTTTGAAGGTCTGTTATGGAAGCAAGAGACGAAGTTGTGCTTTACAAAATGGTGCAAAAATACACATGGAAAAGTCAGTGCTAAGATTTAATAGGTGTTTAACAAAATTTATCCAATTTTCTCAAATTCCTATAATTTTAATGTTACAAAATCAGATTTACACTTACGGAAGTCTTACCGAGGCATTGAATCTGTGTTTGACAAGATAAAGGATATTTTTTGGTTCCTCAGAGCTCAGGAGATTCACATATTAAACTTGAATATGAAACTCCTAAGGCGCCAACTCTGTGTAGTTAATAATGTGGCATTTGAAACAGTGCATCTCTTGGGCTGGTTTTACGCTCCATGTCTGGTTAGGAGCTGTCGCCATGGCCACATGGGGGTCATTCTTCCCCCCAGATTGTCAATCTCCATCAGCACACTACGAACAAAACAAAGCACAAATCATGGCCTTCTGAAGATACACCGA
Organism: Peromyscus nudipes; assembly: GCA_902168325.1. Lineage (NCBI taxonomy): Eukaryota > Metazoa > Chordata > Mammalia > Rodentia > Cricetidae > Peromyscus > Peromyscus nudipes. The sequence goes on from CABHPH010156110.1 coordinate 9,609, forward strand.
TTCTCTAAGGAAACACACACACGACAGCAGAACTGCTGGGATTCTTTAAGTGCACCATTTCAGCTTTCTGAGTGGCGCAGAGACTAATGCAGCAGCTGGGAAGGACTACTCACTCCAGGGTGCGGGCCCACAGGTAGTGCGGCAGATGGAGAGAAGCCAGCCCATGGGTCACTGCAGGCAGGAGAGCAGGGACTGAGAGAGAGCAAATAAACACAAGTTGCTCAGCCTTGGAGGACAGAGGTGCTGTATTCAGACAAAGTGTGTCTGTGCCATTTGGGCTAGTGTTTCAGGTCAATATAGCATCTAAATACTGTGGAACACTTTTTTAAAAAGTTTTATTTATTTGCTCACTTATTCATACATGTCTTTTCTAACCCTCCACATGCCTTCTTATTGAGAACTGAATTTCCAAGACAAAAGTGAACAGTTACCTACATTTTGATTTCTTCACATATTGTTCATGACATGACATATTGTAACGACATCACCTGAGAACCTCAGGCACCTCTCCAGCCCTACTGAATTGGAGTTAAAAAGCCTCCCCACAATCAGGATAAACAAGAGAGTAATGAGCGAAGTCTTTCCAGAAAGGTTCAGAGGCAGCCAGGGATAGGAGATATCAGAATCACTGGTGATGGGTCTGGGTATAGCAGATTCTTTTAAGTCAATAACATAGCCAAATGACCCTGAAGAAGGAGCAACGCAACTCCACCATGCGAGCGGAGTGCAGAGAGAGTGGGCAGCCTCAGCCACTGAACACTGAACAGTGACGGGGGGCCTCGGAGGACTCGGAGACATCCGGAATTAGTTTATAAGTGACCTGTCTAATAGTTAGAATGCAGAAAAGAGAAATGCTGTGGTGGCCTATGGGGGAGAAGAAAACTTAGTGTTCTGTGTATCAGGTTTCTACCACATTCAGTTAAATACATGATGGCCTCAATCCTGGCACTGCCTTAATAGAGGAAAATATATTTTAGAAATGCGGGAGGGAGGCATTTCTACAGCCTTCAAAAAACTGATTTTACCCTCTTATGATTTTCATAATGAGAGTTTTGCCTTTTTATTCCTATATTACAAAGTAATATTCAGATGTTGTCTATTTTCTAAAGAGCCAGATATTTCTAATATCTGTAAGTGATTCATGGATATTATTTTAAAAATAAAAATAAATTTGAAAAATGTGCATATTTGACAATTACTATCTTTAATGTGTTTCTATATGAATGCTATCAAAAGTCCACTTCAGTGCTGGACATGTAGCTCAGTGGTGGAGAGCTTTTTTTAAAATTTTTTTCTTTTTCTTATTTTATTTTATTTAAGAATTTTCCCACTCATTCTACATATTAACCACAGATCCCCCTCCCATCTCTCCTCTCACTTCCCCCAGCTCCCCCCCCAACCCACCCTCCATCCCCTCCTCCAAAAGGGTAAGGACTCCCATGGGGAGTCAGTAAAGCCTGGTACATTCAGTTGAGGCAGGACCAAGTACCGCTCCTCTGCATCAAGGCTGTGCAAGGTGTCCCACCATAGGTAATGGGCTCCAGAAAGCTCATGCCCCAGGCATAGATCCTGATCCTACTGCCAGGGGTCACTCAAACAGACCAAGCTACACGACTGACGCCTGTATGCAGAAGGCCTAGTCTGGTTCTGTGCAGGTTGGTGGAGAGCTTCTTAGCACCTTTGGAGCCCTGGCTTTGATCCCTAGCTGGACAAAAATAATGTATGTGTGTGTATAATACATATAATACATACTTCAGATTGTGTATGATAAGAATGAGTCTGAGATTAAATACACTGGATAATGAAGCCTTATCCCCTCCTTACTTTTTATGTTATTTTAGGCGTATGTAGAGGAGTGGGAAACAGTATCTTTTCTATGTAGTTCTAGCTGGCCTGATACTCACCGTATAGCTCAGCTGGCCTTTAAAGCAAGGCAGTCCTGCTTTAGCTAGAGTGTGTACTGCTCTAATGCTATGCTACTGAGAAATTCAAAGACAGAAAAATAAAAATAGATTGGGCTCTGTGAATCATCAATAACTTTTAAAAAGCTCGAACCAGTACTTTTGACATTTGTTAGTGCTGTTGTGTTCTTCAGGGAACATGGCAGGAGCAAACACAAGGAGCTCCCTCTGTCACAGCACGCCTCACCTTCCTGTAGCTTCTAGACTGCTCCCATTCAGCAAGACAAGCTAAATTTCCTGCCTTGCAGGAATGACTGCAAACTGCAGTGAGATGTAGAAGTTACTGCATCAGGTCTGAGAAGCAAGATTGAATTTGGATGCGTGCGAAAGAGCAGCAAATGAAAAATATTAAGCTGTACTCTTGATTCCTGCTTCTAATTTTAAGGAGGAAATCACAGATTAATCCCAGGCTAGAGCTCAGAAGCATGTTTTTGAGATACCCCAAAATAACACCGAGAAATGTTTTTCTGTGTTTGATAACAGCACCCTTGACTACTTGCTATGCATAGCATGATGCATTTCGGCATGCAGCATGCTGGGGTACAGTAGACAGATTTTCGGTTACAACTAAAAAATTGCTGGACACAATAATCAGGGCTAGGCATACATAGTCTTAGCACTGAAAACAGGGGTATCCAAGCGTATGAACAGAGTTGAGGAAGGTGAGTGACTCACTTTAAGAGAAGAACACTACTCTTCCTGTGATTTCGGATAAACAGAACGTCGCTTTTTTCCATCAACATTTGTGTGCCATGTGGTTGAAATGCGTTGGTGATACCCGATTCGTGATTAGCAAACTTAATCTTTAAAATGACTAGTCATGGTTTCCAGCCAGGACAGAAAAACGTATTCCAGTTTCTTACACAGCAACAAAATATAAGTAATATATTCTCCTCCAATCCCTAGCAATTAATTCTCTAATATTTTACTCTGACTCATATCAAGAAAATAAAGAGCAGGGCATCGGAGATGGCTCCGTGGTTAAGAGCACTGGCTGCCTTTCCACAAAACCTGGGTTCAATACTACTTACATGGTGGCTCACAACCGTCTGTAGCTTCAGTTCTAGAGAAGCCAACACCCTCCTCCAGCCTCTCTGGCAACAGGCATGCCAGTGGTACACAGACGCGCTGCCCAAATGGCCTCACGTGAAAAAAATTAAAAATTAAATTAAAAAGAAAATAAAGAACATACGTAGAAATCTTTCCTGAACGTTTTCACCTCAAGCGACTCTAACAGAGCCTTGTACATTCCCGTTCTTACTAGCTCTACTGAGGCATCTGGAAATCTCCCTGGAAGGAGACGACATGGGAGAGATGACATGTCCCAGATGTCCCTTTGAAACATGGTACAGATTGACAGTGCCCATCTTTCTGCATCTCTACTGTCCCCCCAGTATCAGAAAGCAACGGACATGCTTAGTGTATGTCATCAATTTCAGTCTTGATTCCGAAGGTCTTGATGATGAGGATGGTCTAAAATTTAAGGCAAAATTTTAAAATACTAGTTCTTTTGGAACCTGAAAAATGTTAGAGGAGAGAGAAACTGAATTGAGTGTGTGTTTATGTGCATTTGTATGTGAGTGTGCATATGTATGTGAGTATGCATGTGTCTGTGTGTGCATGTGTGTGTACATTGTGTGTATGTGTGTTTGTGTGTGCATATGTGTATGAGTATGCACGTACGTGTGCATGTGTGTGAGTGTGCATGTATGTGTGTGTGGTTCTCTAATTTCTGTAGCAAATGAAGTAGGTACAGGTCAGGCAATTGTTAGGACTAGGAGAGATACTTGGAGATTCAGAAGTAGGATTTGTTAAGAAGACAGAAAAATAATAATCACCATAAAATTATGAATGCACAGCTGTTTAGAAAAAGTGTTAATAGACAGAGCTTCAAGCAGTTGTGTGAACTAGATAAACAAATTCTCTCCCCAAATCTGAAAGGAAATGTGTGTCTCCTTTAATTTTCGGAATGCTAGGATACTCTACTGATGGGTTTCTTTACTGTCCTAGTTTTTTATCTGGGGCACCTTCCCATTCCCAATACTTTTTTCAACTTCTTATACTCTGGAATAAAATGATCTAGGTTTGGCTTTTCTCTTCCTTCCTTCCTTCCTTCCTTCCTTCCTTCCTTCCTTCCTTCCTTCCTTTCCCTCCCTCCCTCCCTCCCTCCCTCCCTCCCTCCCTCCCTCCTTCCTTTCTAAAATATAATTACATCATTTTTCCTCCTCCCCATTCTCCCTCCAACCCCCCACATGTAGCTCCTCCCTTGCTGTCCCTCAACATCATAGCCTGTCTTCTCCAGGTCTTATTTAGGCAACCATGTTGTGTTACCACGTGTGAAGATTCTCTGTCATTTCTAGGAGACGTCGTCTTACAGCAGGTTGCCTGGTCCTTTGTCTCTTTCAATCTTTCCACCCCTCTTCCACAATGTCCCCAAGTCTTAGGTTTGTGGGTTGTGTTGTAAATATATCAACAGATTGGTCAGTATGCGCTCATTTGTTGTCTGTATTCAACCTGTTGATTGTGGTTTCCTGTAGTGCTATGCTCCTACAAAGAGAAGCTTCTTGGATGAGGGGTGAGAGCTACACCTTTCTGTGGGAATAAAGACAGATATTTAGAAAGCAGTTAGGAACTTTGCAGGTTTAGTGGATGGTGGCAGTAGGTTCTCCTTTAAGATCTGTGATTGATCTCACTAGTCCTGGGGTCTTCACTGGGCTTCCAGGACCAGGAGTGATTTTCTTCCTGTTGAGCTGCTTTCAGTCTAAGTTCACAGGTGTGGGAAACCCAGGATTTCCTATCAGCTCATTTCAGCTGTCTTCCAAGCCAACCACCACCATCATAAATACTCAAGAAATAGACAGCACAACAGCAAAATTGCATTTCCCCTTGTATTACTTTGGGATAATATGGTGATATTTTTCTTTTGTACCAAAATGTTAATTGTATGTTAATAAATAAAGTTGCCTGGGGGTCAGAGCTATTAGCAAGCCATAGGAAAGCAGCGCAGTGGTGGTGTACGCTTGTGATCACAGCACTTGGTAGACAGAGCTAGGTAAGTCTCTGTATGTTCAGGGATACAGCCAGCATTGGATACACATGCCTTTAATCTCAATACCAACCATAGAACACCTGGAGGTCTATACAAACAGGCTGTGATGAGGCAGTCCTGTGGTTGGGTTTACAACCAATGAGAAGGCAGAACAGAGACTATATAAAGACTTTAACACAGGAAGTAGCGGCTCCTTCGGAGAGGTAGGACCACTGCAGGAGGAAGGGTAAGGTTTTAGCTCTTAACTCTGACCTCTTGGCTTTCTTCTTTGCATTGGTTCTGTGTTTCTTATTTATAAGACGGTTGGTTACATCTACAGGATACAATTACCAAGACCTTTTACCACAAACTTCTAGAGTTTTGTGGTGTTGACACAGATGGTAACAATCCCATTCATTTCCCCCTCCATTCCCTTCTACACACTTCTATTCCTTTTTATTTATTTATTTTTATTAAAAGTATTTTTTCATATAATATATTCTGATTTTAATATGTTATACATATATACCCAATATACATATATTCTGATTTCCCCTCCCTCAGCTTCTCCCACATCCTCCCTGACTCCTTACCCATACAAATCCATACCCTTTCTTGCTATCATTACAATACAACATAGGCATCTAAAAATAAGAACTAAATAATATAAAATAAGATTAAAAACAATAACAAACAAATCAGAATAGGACAAAGCAAGCAAACTACCAGGAGAAAAAGAGTCAAAGAAAAAGCACAAGAAACACAGAAATTCCATAGAAAACAACACTAGAAATAATATATATCTAAAAGACCTGTAAGGATAGATGGAAAGAGAGGAAGAAATAAAAGAAGAAAGAAAGAAAAAAAGAAAAGCAGAAAAGAAGAAAGAAAGAAACCCAGAAAAAGCATTATGAGACAAGGAACCTTTAGAAATGCCATGCGTTTGTTTTATATTGGTCATCCACTGCTGGATTTGAGGTCTGTCCTTAAGATTGGTATTCCCAGTGAGACTTCACTGGAGAAAACTAATTTTCCCTTTGTGAGTAGTTATCAGTTGGAGATAGCTTGTGGCTTAGTGACGGGGACTTGCATCTACCCTCAGAGCTGGGACACCATCTGGCTCAGATCTAGGCAGAGACTGTGTGCTGCCACAGTCTTTGTGAGTTTCTGTGTATGTAGGTCCTGCTGTGTTTCGATGGCCTTGTTTCCTTGTTGCCCTCCACCCCCTTTGGTTATTACAGTCTTCCTGCTTCTGCAGAGGTCCCTGAGGGGAGGAATTTAATGGAGACATCACATTTAGGACGGAGTGTTCCAAAGTCTCTCACTGTCTTTAACATTGTTTGACTGCGGATCTCTGTATTTGTTTCCTTCTACGGCAGGAGGAAGCTCCCCTGATGATGGCTGAGCAAGGCACTGATCTATGTTAGGAGTCATTTTATAGCTATATTCTTTTAGCAGGACAGTAGTAGCTGGTTTTCCCCGAGGTCCCTGGCCTATCTAGTCTCAGGCTCTTGGCCACCTGAGCAGTGTTGGGTATGGGTTCCATCTCATGAGGTGGGTCTTAAATCCAACCGAATATTGGTGACTCCCACAAGCTTTGTGCCATTATTGCACCGGCATGGCATATCTTGTAGGTAGGTCATCCTTATGGATCAAAGGGTTTCCAGCTGGGTTGATGTTTACCTTTCTCCTTTGGTTGTATGTGGAGCACCTTCCAGCACCATGGATATTAGTCCATAGGGGTGAAGCTTTAGGTAGGAATCAGCTTGGCTTCTCCATGTTTAGTGAGTTGGATAGATGTTGTCTTCAGTAATGGGACATTACTATCAGTTTGTAGAAAGCCACCAATAGCTTTGGCAGTAGCCTGTATTGTGTGGGGCTTTCTGTGGGGCCCCTTTTGGCCAACAACTCAGTTAGATGGAACCCATTCCTGGAACTGGAGGTTTCATTTGGTGGTGAGAGAAGTCTAGTTGGGGTTTTTTTCCTCTCTTGTTTGGTCATTCCAGTTTAGATTTCTTTCATATATGGATATATTTTAAGACAGTTCTACTGTATTAGGTTCCCATAAGACCCCTCAAATGGATTTTAGTTTAGCTGTCCCTCCCTGTATTCCTTCCCTTACCCCCTTCTAACCTCTCTCCCTGTGTTTGGTCCTCCAGTTCTATGCCCCACCTCTATCCATCCACAACTATCTATTTTATTTCCCCTTCCTAGGGAGATCTATTACTCCCCCAGTTCCTTACTCTGTACCTAACCTCTGTGGTTATATGGATTGCAGCTTTGTTATTATTGATTTAGTAGCTAACATCCATACATGAGTGAATACATACCATATTTGTCCTTCTGAGTCTGGGTTATCTCATTCATGGTGATTTTTTTTCTAGGTGCATCCATTTACCTGTGAATTTCATGATTTTATTTTATTATTTATTTATTTTTATTTATTTATTTTTTATTTATTTTTGTTTGTTTTTGGTTTTTCGAGACAGGTTTTCTCTGTGTAGTTTTGGTGCCTGTTGTGGATCTCACTCTGTAGACTAGACTGGCCTGGAACTCACAGAGATCCGCCTGGTTCTGCCTCCTGAGTGCTGGGATTAAAGATGTGTGCCACTGCCACCCGGCCATAGCTGGATCTGGAGATAGATTGATTCCCATCTTTCTGAAGAACTGCCACACTGGTTTCCATAGCAACTGTATGAATTTGTCTTCTCACCAGCAGTGGATGCATATTCCACTTATTTCACATCCTCATCAGCATGAATCGTCACTTGTTTTCTTATTCTTAGCCATTGGGATAGGTGTAAGACGAAATCTCAAAGTACTTTTGATTTTCACTTCCCTGAGGACTAAGGATGTTGAGTTCTTTAAGTGTTTCTCAGCCATTTGTGTTTCCTCTTTTGAGAATTCTTTGTTTAGGTCTGTACCCCATTTTTAAATTGGGTTACTTGTTTTCTTACTGTCCAGTTTTTAAAATTTTTTACATCCTGTATTTATTCTTTTAATTCCTTGGTGATAATGTCTGCCCAAAGGGAGGACAGAACACTAGACAAGGGCTTCTGAAACTACACTACAACACATAGCCCTTCCAGTAAAGAGCTCATAATTTGATAAGAAATTACAGACAAAACCTGAGACTCAAAGGCAGCCAGCAGCATGACTGGCCTCCCTCTCACTGAGAAGGCTCTGCAGACACTGGCCAGTGACATCAGCGGCACCTTTGAGGTTTATTCAGCCCTTCTCAGGGTGCTTTCCTGCTGCATGCTTCTCTGATTGCAGGGTTGTACAGGGCGAACCTTTACCTTCCTGTTTTCTATTTTCACCTTGCGTAAAAAGTGAGAAACCCTCATGTGGAAAATTAAGTATTTTTATTACAATGTGATAGGAGTTAGAGGATTGTGGTTATGAGGGCTAGTATGTGTAGGCTGGTGGAAGAGCACTGTGGTCAGACGAGTTATAGAGGTGTAAAAAAGATGTTCACAACAATAAGGCTAACAACACATCTTTTGGAACAAAATAAAACACTGTTAACATCTCTGTAATACACTGGACAGTCTCAGTATGTGAAGACAAGAAAGTGATGACAAGGAGTCATGGGTGTCTCAAGCTGATCTTTTTCAGAGAATGAGCCTGCCGCTGTGTAAGCACACACTTCCTTTAGGCCTGGAGAGGATTTCATTCACTAAAACACTTGTTCTCCCCTTATATACCAGGTTTATACTCAAAGCTTAGGGAGACAAGACCTGGAAAGAACATGATTTTTGACTTTGGAGCATTTAGAGGGTGGGAACGACAGTTGTAAACAAACACTGTACAATGTTGCCTTTGGTGTTGTAACAGAAGTAATAATTATTATGAGGGTAGCTGATGATGGTAGGGGAAGATCAGTGCAGCTAAGATTTGATAGAAATTGAGACTCAGAAGGAAAATGAAGAGAGCATGGATTCTTGGCAATGAACTGAAGCAGGGTGTGGTTGCAGGAGCACAGATGTCACATCAGAGGGCAAGCCACTTATGACACTGTAGCTGTGGCTCTCTAAGTGCAGCTCCCGGGTCATCATATAGACCATATCAGAATGCTAAGCCTGCACCTCACTCTAGACAGCCTGGATCAGGTGCTCCCGTGGTGGCAGAATCTGCGTTTACTGAGCCCTCCAAGTAAACAAATGCGGCACATTCTGCAGGTTGGGAAGCAGGGGCTTCCAAAGGTCTTCACATTAGACTCCCAGGGAGTGTAAAATATGATAGCTGGGTCCCATCCCCGAAGACATGCCTAATGAGTGAGCAGAAACTGAGGTGCTTTTGTGTGTTTGTTTTTAATTGTGTTTGTAGAATTCCACACGTGAGTACTCTATCTCACTGTCTATCACCATACATTGACGTCATTCTACCTCTCCCCTCTTCCCCTCAACTCCTCCATGTCCCACCCCATCACTCCTCAAATTCATAAGCTCTTCTTTTATACTTAGTATTACACACTCACACACAAATCCATAAGCTGTTTTTATACTTATTATTACACACACACACACACACACACACACACACACACACACACACACATAAACACTCACAATCTATTGAGTCCAATTAATGTTCCCTATATAAGCATGTCTCTAGAGATGACTACTGAGGATTAGAAAACCTATCTAGATGCTCATCCCCGAAGAAACCTACTTTTTCTTCCTTTGGAAGACATCAATTACCTGAAGCTCTTCATCTAGGGGCAGGGTCTTGTGAAACTTTCTCCCATCTCACTGGTGTGGCCTTGTGAAGCAGCAGGGCAAGCCACCATGTTGTGAAGTGTTCATGGGTGGAGCATCCCTGACATGTCTAAAAGACATTGTCTCCAAGATGTTTCCCAATCCTCCGGCTCTTACAATACTTCTGCCCCTTCCTCTACAATGTTCTCTGACCCTTAGGTGTTGTATTTTAGCTGTCCCAGTCGAGTCTGGGCACCCCATGGTCACTTATTCCTGCATTTTGACTGTTTGTGGATCCCTGCAATAGTCTCTAACTGCTGAAAAAAGTATTTTTTTCATGAGAATGAGATAAGGATAAATACTTAGAATACAGATGGAAAATACTTTAGCAAAATGATAGGGGTAGGTTCTCCTCTAGGGTCTCCAACACCTCTAACTGTGGATTCTTGCCTAGTTTTATAGAATCAAATGCTGTGGGATGGTCTGTATGTCAAATTGCTCTGATTGGTCAATAAATAAAACACTGATTGGTCAGTGGCCAGGCAGGAAGTATAGGCGGGACTAACAGAGAAGAGAATTGAGAGGACAGGAAGGTGGAGAGAGACACTGCCAGCCAACGCCATGACAAGCTGCATGTGAAGATGCCGGTAAGCCACAAGCCACGTGGCAAGGTATAGACTTATAGAAATGGGTTAATTTAAGATATAAGGACAGTTAGCAAGAAGCCTGCCACAGCCATACAGTTTGTAATCAATATAAGTCTCTGTGTTTACTTGGTTGGGTCTGAGCGGCTGCAGGACTGGCGGGTGAGAGAGATTTGTCCTGACTGTGGGCCAGGCAGGAAAACTCTAGCTACAATCAGAAATAGATCCCCTTATTGCGTGGGCCTTAAGTCCAATTATTCAGTTGTTGGTTACCTCCAAGCTATAAGTGCCACTGTTGCACCACTGGGAGTGTCTTTCCAGGCTGGTCAGGCTTGCATTTGGCAGGCTTCCAGCTAGGTAGGACCACCAATTACGGGTTTCCCTTGGCAGCTTACATAGCCCTTCTGACCATGAGAGCTAGTCCTCAGAGAGGTTGCTCCTCAGCCAGTTGCAACTCAACTCCTCCGAGTCCTGTGTCCTAAGTGTACAATGTCTCCAACAATAGAGACTTTCTTCAAGCCTTGTGAGGCAATCAAGGACGACAGCAGTATCCTATATTACTGAGGGGGGGGCTCTTTTACTCCCTGATTACTAACTTGAGGGGAATAACCCTTGCCTGGTGCCATTTTTTATTTTTTGTTTCATTGGCTCCCAGGGGGGACATTATCACTCCATGTGGGGTAACTCCAACTCCATTAAAAATATATCTGTATGGACACACACACACACAAAAACACACACACACACATATAATTATGTATTTTAAAGTAAGCTTATAAATTTAACAGGTTTCCCTATGGCTTTTACAAACACCCTTAGCATTGTTTATCCCCCTCCCCTTCCTCTCCCTCCATGTTGCCCTCCATAGTTATGCCTCAGCCTCATTTTTCCCTTTCTCTCTTCTTGAGATTTTTAAACATCAAATAATTTCTTTAATGTTACATAAATAATAGGTAGGGTCAGACACCTCATTCAGGCTGCCCCCAAGGCCCATGTTTATCCACTTTGTTTATGGATCTCTCACGCTGGGTGGTAGCAGAGACTAAGTAGCTTCTCTCTTGGACTCCTCAGCGCCCTATAAAAGGTCTTGTTTACGTCTGTTGCCACAGAGGGAAGAGACTCTGAGCAAGAGCAAACACTGGAAGACATGACTCCATATGTGATGAACAGGTGTGAACAGCCATGTGTGTTTCACACTACTTTTTAAAGACGCTTAGGTTTATAAATCCATGAAGCACTTAGACTTACTATACTGTACCCCTGTACCCCTATTTTCAGTAAGTGCAGTGAACATGAATTTCATATAGAACCCCAAATAAACTTACCCTCAAATTGGAACAATGTTTTTACTTAGCAAAAGGATTCACACAGGGATTCAGAATCTTTATTTGAAGTGGTTTTACAGATTTATTGCAAAGATATGGAGGTAACTAGTGGCCCTTGGTGATTTCATCTTAATTTTTGACAATATCATGTATACAATCAAGTATGATTATATTCACCCACTACTACCCTGTCTCAGCCTCTTCTAATTCCCACTAACTCCCTTCTTTCCAATATGCATCCGTCTACTCTCCCTTCCCACCCTTCTCTCCCTTCTTTCCCTCCCTCCCTCCCTCCCTCCCTTCCTTTTCCTCATTCCTTCTTTCCTTTTTTCCCTGATCCCCATGTAAGTAGTTATAGCTGCTGTGTATTCATGATTTCAATGACCACGTAGTACCTAGAAGACAGTACCCAAATACATTCCTTCTTTGGGTTTCAGTCTTTCTGCCGTGTCTTCTGTAACGTCTCATTTTGAACCAAGCATTTAGCAATTACTTACTTTCAACGTATTGATCAGTTATAGGTCCCCGCTTTGACCATCACTCACTGCTAAAGAAAAGTTCTCTAACCTAGGCTGAGTCCTGAATTATTCTGTGAGTGTAAAAATCAATATTTAGAAGGCAGATTGACTACATGTCCATGTAGAAAAACATCAGTAGTGGGTTCTGACCAGTTCCATAGTGCCAGGCATGTATTCTCATGCAGCAGGCTTCAAACCCAACCAGGAAGCAGTTGGTTAACCACAGAACATTCGTTTCAATATTGCACCACTGGACATATTTTCCAGGAAGTTCAAATCGCAACAGTCAGAGTATACAGTCAGTTGTGATTTTTCATAGTTATTTTCCCCCAACAGCCTGTATAACACCTTTCAGTATTATCAACGGGAGCTGGCAGGAGGGAAGGTTCCGGTTCAGTTCCAGTAGTTCTCTGTGTCTTCTGTTGTACATCTTCAATAACAGAATTTTGTGTCTAGTTCTTGTTGGCAACTGTGCTGGCTAGTTTATGTCAACTTGACACAAGCTGGAGTCACTGGAGAGGAGGGAGTCTCAATTGAGAAAATCCTCCAGAAGATGGGGGTAGACAAGCCTATAGAGTATTTTCTTAATTAGTGATTGATTGGAGAGAGGCCAGCATATTATGGGCAGTGTCATCCCTGTGCTGGTGGTCCTGATTGTTATAAGAAAGGAGACTGAGCAAGCCATAAAAAGCTAGCCAGTAAGCAGCACTCCCCCATGACCTCTGCATCAGCTTCTGCCTCCAGGTTCCTGCCCTGCTTGAGCTCCAGTCTTGACTTCCTTCAGTGATGGACTATGATATGGAAGTGTCAGTGAAATGAACCTTTTCCTCTTCGAGTTGTTTTGGTCATGGTGTTCTATTACAGCAATAGAAACCCCAAGACAAAAGTTGGTACCAGGATAGTGGGATCCTGCTGTGACAGACCTGACTATGTTGTTTTGGGGAGGACTGTGGAAGGACCTTGGAACTTTGAGTTAGAAAAACCATTGAGTGTTGAGAGCTCAGTTGTTCTGTCGAGCTTGAAAGATAAGAATGTTGAGAGCAGTAGAGATGACAGAGACCTGGTATGTGACGTTTCAGAGGGAAACAAAGACTCTACCAGGTCTTTTGTGTGAAGAATCTATGGTGCCTGGTCAGCTAGAGCTGAAGAAAGGGCTGTGATTAACAAGAAAACAGTGACACTAAAGTAAAGCCTTTACTTTGTTGAGACAATAGATGCTGGTCAGCTGGTGCTGTAGAATTAGAAAAAAAAAAAGAGCTGGAGAAATGGCTTAGAGGTTAAGAGCACTGACTGCTCTTCCAGAGGTCCTGAGTTCAATTCCCAGCAACCACATGGTGGCTCACAACCATCTGTAATAGGGTCTGGTGCCCTCTTCTGGTCATACATGCTGTATACATAATAAATAAATAAATCTTTAAAAAAAAAGAAAGAAAAGAAGAGCCCAGCATCATTGAAGTGAAGTCTTCTAGGAAGTGTTTCCTCAGCATCAGCACACAGAAGCTGTGTTCCGGAGGCAGCCAAGTTGGTCCCTCATGCTGACAGTTGAACTTGGTAGTGTACGAGTCACCCAGGTGGTACTGGTTTTGAACGAATGAGGGGTCATGAAGAGCAGACTATTGGTGAAGATGCAGCCCAGTTGCAGCAAGGGACCCCAGCATTTTTGGAGATGCCAATACCATGGCATGACCACCAAGAACAGCAGCAGCAGTGGCGGAGAGCCAGCTGGAGCTTAGAAGACAAGCTGTGTGCTTCAGAGGCCGGGGCCCAAGAAGTGGCCCAAGCCCTTTGGAGGAGCCCAAATGATGGGAAGTTGATCCCAAACGTTGCACATTGAGTTATTTACACAGATGGAGTTAGTTTTCCTTTTTCGGATTGTGACTATGCTCTAGTTCTTCCCTCTTAAAGTAAGAAAGTATTTAATTTGTTTTTGATTTGACAGTAGTCTACAGTTGAGAGACTTTGAGTTTTAAAATAGTTTGGATTTTAAAAGAGGCTGGTCATTTTAAAGAGATTGAATTTTTTACATGTTTGAAGACTGTGGGACTTTACAAATTTGGAATATTTTATATTGTGATGTTCATATTAATGTGAAATCTTAGGGAGAGTAAGACAGGGGGAAAGGTTGTGACTTAGTTGTGATGGGCTGTGTGTCAAGCTGACAAAGGGTCACGTGTGCTGGCTAGTTGATGTCAACTCGACACAAGCTAGAGTCGTTGGAGATGAGGAAACCTCAACTGAGAAAATGTCTCCAAAAGATCTGTCTTGTAGGCAGGCCTGTAGAACATTTTCTTAACTAGTGGTTGATGTGGGAAGGCCCAGCTCATTGTGGGTGGGGCCACTTCTAGGCTGGTGGTCCTGGGCGCTATAAAAAAAGCAGGCTGAGTAAGCCATGAGGAGCAAGCCAGTAAGCAGCACCCCTCCACAGCCTCTGCATCAGTTCCTGCCTTCGGGTCCAGCCCTGCTTGATTTTTTTGTCCTGACGTCCTTCAGTGATGAACAGTCATCTGGAAATACAAGCCATATAAACCCTTTCCTTCCCAAGTAGCTTTTGGTTATAGTGTTTCATTACAGCAATAGAAACCCTAACACAGCAAACAAAGGCAATTGCAGGGACTTGTATTGTTTTGGAAACCTCACAGTCTATCTAGCCAACAATTCATACCGTAAAGCTGGCAGTAGTATTTTGGTTTTAAAATCCATAACTTCTGGGAGCAGAACTAGTCATCCAGAAGGATAATTCTGTTCAAGTTCCCATTAAAAATCAATTCTTTAAAGTTAGCTGTAATTCGGCTGGGCGGTGGTGGTACACGTCTTTAATCCCAGCACTCGGGAGGCAGAGCCAGGTGGATCTCTGTGAGTTTGAGGCCAGCCTGGTCTACAGACTGAGATCCAGGACAGGCACCAAAACTATACAGAGAAACCCTGTCTCAAAAAACCAAAAAAAGAAAAAAAGAAAAAAACCCCAAAGTTAGCTGTAATTTTTTTTTTTTAAAGAGACTATTCTTGGTTCAGGTACAGAAAGTTGCTGTGTGTTCTGCAGCATCATCCATGCACAGCTTCCCCATTGTCGTCTTCCACCAGAGTTGTGTATGTTTGATCATTTGTGACCCTACATATCCCATCATGAATTTACAGTTCATGCTAATGTCCGTTCTTGACGAACATTCACCCATTTGCAAAAATGTACAATGACTTGAATGTACCGTTATAGCATCCTACAAAGGGTCTTCACCGTTCTACCACATTCTCTGTTCCCTGCTTAGTCATCCCTCCCTTCCTCCCCTGACCTGTTGCAAATACTCTTTTCACCTTCTTGATAGTTCTTTCTCTTCCAGAGTGTTATATAGTTGAAGTCATGCTGTGGCTTTCCAAACTACTTAGAAACAACAATTTAGCTTTTCCTCCATATCTTTTTATGGCTTGCTAGCTCATTTCTTTTTAGTTCTGAAATAATATTCTGTTGGTGAAATATACCACACTTCAATTATCCATGTATTTACTGAAGGACATCTTATATACCTCAAGTTTTGGCAATCATGAATGAAGTTGCTATGAATATCTATGGTTAGGTTTTTGCAAATATAAATTTCCAATCCACTTGAATAAACATCAAGGAGCACATTGCTAGAGCATACAGTAAATACATGGCTAGTTTTGTATACTCTTGAGATTTATAATGATATGCAAATGGACGTTCAGATGACTAATAGTCATGCATGATCTCATGGCTTTTTCTAAGCAATGATACCATCTCATCTCTCTGCTACGTGCTCTGATGGATTATATAATTTAATCTAGACCAGCAGATAGATGAACATAATACACTGAACTTCTTTGATAAAGACTCAGAAGATCAAATAATTTTTACCAATTGATGTTAGATGTAATAAATTCAAGATTTAATTCAGAGCCCATTTTTAAAGTGATTTGAGCTCCTCATCACAATATTTGGGAATGACACCCCTTAATATGCTAGGCAATTATTTTCTTATTGGTTACCACAGAGTACCTGAAGATTGGTGACTGGGAAGGTGGTTTAGATCACATCATTTCTTAGAGTGAATTTTCATCAATGAGTTCCACCTGATCTACCAGATATAGCATTTTCTTTAAAAGAATTCTGGGGGCTGGAGAGATGGTTCGGAGGTTAAGAGCACTGGCTGCTCTTCCAAAGGTCCTGAGTTCAATTCCCAGCAACCACAGGGTGGCTCACAACCATCTGTAATGAGATTTGGTGCCCTCTTCTGGCCTGCAGGGATGGGTGCAGGCAGAGCACTATATATATATATATATAATAAATAAAAATAAATCTTAAAAAAAAAGAATTCTGAAATACATTAATCACATAGTGGATTTCTTAGAAACCTGAGGAGATTAAGAACAGCAGAAATCCATCTGACTGCTCAGAAGTTTTTGTTGTTGTTTTGACCTACTTCTGCATGTCTTCTTACAGCAACTCCCATCATTCAGGGAAAACCTGTCATATCTGTTTCTTGTCATCGCCAAGAGGCTGACTAATATAACATTAGGAGAAGCCAATGAGTTATGTATGTATGGGTGTGGAAAATTGAAACTTAGCCTTGAACCTCTTTGTGAGTAAGAGGCTGCTCTGCGAGAGTGGAATGTGACTCCGCCCATCACCTTCTGGTTTGTGTATGATACCTGGAAGGATTAGAAGGAAGAGTTCCTGGCCCAGTTCTGCTACAAGTCTGCAAAAGTTTTCCTAAGAAACTTTAACCTTTTGTTTCTTGGGTGACTCTGGGATTGTGTTTAATTCTTCACAGCACATTTGAGCAGTCGTGAAACTGCCAGAGTGATACAAGTTCATACTTGAGTTGCTTTTATTAGAAACATAATTTACAAACATACCTCTCCTGTATACTTATTCAGGATGCTACAGTTTCATATACTTTGTTAGAGAATTGTGATTTATTTTTAGCTAGCATAGATAATTTCTTTTCAATTTGAGCTTCCAGTTCAAGTTTAGGTAATAGCTTACTTAGGGCATCTCATGTGTAAACAGTTAGACTTCTCATTTGCTCAAATGCCTGGAATCATTACCACCTTCTCTAAAACTTGGCCACAGGCAAAAATCTCTGAATAATGTTCTTATTTGGCATGCAAACTCAAAATCCGAGAATTGAAGACAGTCTTTTAAAACTGTCATAGTACTACAGGAACTTCAAACTAGCAACTTAAAAAAAAATGTGTTCTTTCAGTATATTATTAACCTAAATATCCAAGACATTAGAGATTTATTATAACCATATTTAGGATAATTGATGGCCATCTACTTTCTTTCTTATCTATTCAGTTTGCTTTGACAGTGCTGCTAACAATACATTTTTAGTATTTTTCTCTTATTAATTTTTAATGAGTTTCATTGTGACATTTTAATATAAATGAATAATACCTGTTACATGATAGTTATTTGAAGAAATTGAAATATGATTTTTAGTAATGAGTTTAATTATAACACTTTCATAAAAATGCATTATTATACTTTTACATTCCAATTATCTGGAGAAATTGACATTTGAAAAAGAAATATGGTTTTCATAAAGTGTTCTCACAAGGAGTATCATCTGATACAATATAGACTAAGCCCATAGTAACAGAGAATTTTTCCCCCAAAAGATGATGACGTCACAGAGTCAAAAGAAGGCCAATGAGATCTGAGAAAAGTAGCATTTTAAAATAATTCTTAGACTATAAATCTCTATTGGAAAGAACTCAAAAACTTTTATTCTTTCATAAACCTGAAGATAAATCTGACAAGTACTGTTTGTTAGAAATTCATTTGCTGAGCCAGGTGGTGGTGGCACACGCCTTTAACCCCAACACTCAGGAGGCAGAGGCAGGCAGATCTCCGAGTTCAAGGCCAGCCTGGTCTACAGAGTGAGACCCAGGATAGCCAGGACTACAAAGAGACACCCTGTCTCAAAAAAACCATAAAAAGGAAAGAACAAACAAACAAATAAAAAAAACCCACTTAATTGCTTACGTTGCTGTTAGAACTTCTGCAGGAGATGGTAAGTATGGTTTTTTTTTTGTGTGTGTGTGTGTGTATGTGTGTTTATTTTTCTTGTGTGTCCCATCAACGCTGTATTTAATGCATGGAGATAAGCTATCTTTGCTGTCCGAGGCTTTGTTTGTGGCTATGTCCATCAAGGAAACTGTTTCCGGGTCATGCTACCATAAACCAATGCTTCCATTTTAATAATTTGCTCAGGCAAGAGGTCTTCTTCTGTGTTTACTTTTCTGCTTGTGTGTGTGTGTGTATGTGTGTGTGTGTGTGTGTGTGTACCATTTACCTTAAGTACAACTGTTCTTAAGGCACAGGGGTTTTCCACATGGGTGCATGTTTGTTGCTCTGTGAAAATAATTTTTGTAAAGGAAGTATCATAGTAGCCAAAGTGGCCTTTATTCACCTCTACATCCTGATGTCAATGAGAAAACTCTTTGTCCATATCTACATTAAAGGCAAACAACATCAAATTTTCCTGTTTTGTAACACACAGTCCTATAGCAAACAGGCTGGCTCACATCAGCGTTCCTCTGCATATTTTGCCTTGTTCCTTGTGCTGGAGATACCACTGCATTTTCTTGCAAATATTTCAAGGCCATCTATTTTATGTCATGCTCAGGACCTTTTTAATGATCATAAGATGTTTTACTGAGGATAGTACACGGGAATAGGATGAACAAGGACTTTGGAACCACATAGTTCAGTTTGTGGATCCACTATAAACCACTGGAGCCAGTGGGCAATTACTGAAACTTTCGGAATGCCTGCTGTCTTATGTGCCATGTGGAAATCATACCTATTTCACAGTCTTTGTAAGATTAGAAGAGATGAAATTTGCTTAGCACCCAAATCTTAGGTACCCATATTCTGCTTGTTTCTGATAATTTTTCCCTTAAGTGAAAGGGAACTGATCCATACCAAGTTTCTTCACGTCTGTGTGTGAAGTATCCACATTTTATATATGCAAGTTTTGCTTGGCTCAGGCTTTTCCTCTGTTTCCCTTGCTCACCCTCCTTCTATTAGTGACCACTTTGAACTTATATACCTAATGATTAAAAAAAATCTTTTCCCAGTTGCCCTAAAAAATTTGCTTTACAACTGGTCAATATAATAGCTTTATGTTGATACAGAAGATGAGAATAAAACTTGTGTTCTTCCCCATACTCTCTCTTCTCATGCTGCCATTCTCATATTATAGCTAGTTAATAGTCTTTGTTAGATCAATATTTAGGGTTTACATTACTCTGTGTAAATACAAACCACAGGTGAGATTCACGATATTCTATAGTTCTCCTTCTTTCCAACAGTGAATTGTTGTTTCCTTTGCAGTTATTAAATATCTCATTTACTCATTTTGACATAATTTTCTGTGTACTTATTGATAATTAAAAACCCAAATGTTCATCAATATCCTATAGTGGCAGTTAACGAGGCAATTCCATGTAGTTTATATGGTAATTAAAAGAGGTTTATTTCAGGGGTAACTTACAACCACTAAGAGGTCAGTTACAGGATCTGGGAGAGATGAGGTGCAGTCCAGTGTGGGTCTCTGGAGAACTCTGACTTGGTCTTCAATCCAGCATCCAGGATCTTGAGGAGTCAAAAGAGCAAACACTATGCATCTCGGGTCTTAAGGGGTCTTGTCTCAGCCAAGCCACAGGGGTAGGTCATAGGCAGGTGTGGCAGTTACTTGCTTCTGCACTAGTGACAGTGTTTCAAGGTTAAAGCTGGAACAGCTACCCACTGCAATACCTAAAAGACATTTCAACTTCAAATTCATGCAGAAATCTCTCAAAGCTTTCTGGCCTGATGTAATTGGGGTGATTTCACAATTGGTTGATATAATGGTAAGGTGAATGTGTATGTATTTACTCTATGAAGTAGCCAGGCCCACTATTATCTTTGATGACAACTTGGTGGTCTTGAGATTCAAACAAATTGCCAGGGTTCCTGAAATCCCTTTAACCTCTGTTGGAACCATATAAATTCTAGTTTTGCTGGAGATAAGCTTGACTTTTATTCTTGAGTCATCTCATAGAACAAGTCCTCCCTGAATAATTAATAGGATGGACACTCTTTTTTCCCTCTGAGACAGGGCTTCTCTGTGTAGCCATAGTTGTCTTGGAACTCACTCTGTAGACAGGCTGACCTCAGACTCAAAGGTTCTCCTGCCTCTCCCTCCAGAGTGCTAGGATCAAAGGTGTGTGTCACCATGCTTGGCTAGGATAGACACTTGCAAAATATATCCTGTGTAAATATCACACATTTATTCTATAATTTTAATACCAGTTACATAAAAGGTGCTCATTTCATGAAAAATTAGGGAATGAACCTCAATTTCTTTTTCAATTATTTTTATACAATATATTTTGATCATATTCCTTCCTTTCCCCAGCTTCTCCCAGATCCTCCCCACTTCCTTACCTACCAAACTTTATGTCCTTTATCTCTTTCTCTTCCAAAAAACAAAGACAAAAAAAAAAAGAAATAAAACCCACAGAAACAAAATTCAAAACAAGCAAACAAAAGACCAATTAGACATAAAATTATTCAAGTGAGTCAAAAAGTCCACAAAGAAACATTGAGTTCATTTTGTGTTGGCCAACTACTCCTGGGCATGGGGTCTGCCCTGGAATGTGGTAAAAATATAGAATGATACTCTATTGGAGAAAACTTATTTTTCCCTTGGCTAGTGGGTATCAAATACAAACACCTTCTTGATTAGGGGTGGGACCTAGTGTCCACTTCCCTGTCTCAGTGCTGAGACCCTGTCTGACTTGAAACAGTGCAGGTCTTGTGAGTGCTGCCTCACGCTTGCTTCAGTATTTCTTCTGGTTGTCCATTAAAAGATTGATGGATATTATGCACGCAGAAAAAAAATGAAATCTCCACGTGAGACTTACTGGATGTAAACTGAACCTGTGATTAGTCCCCACAAACCAGAAGTCACTAAGATGCACTGGTCAGGTGGACATCAGAGGACATGATAATTTTGGTCCAAGACCATTTCAAGTTCAATTCAATTCGCCCCCAAACCTCCACTGTAATTTCTCCTTTAGTTAACTGTCTTAGTTGGGGTTTCTATTGCTGCAGTTAAACACCGTGACCAAAGAGACTTGGTGAGGAAAGGATTTATTCAGCTTATGCTTCCCCATCACAGTTCGTCATGAAAGGAAGTGAGGACAGGAACTCAAACAGGACAGGAACCTGGAGGCAGGAGCTGGAGCAGAGACCATGGAGGAATACTTCTTGAGTTACTCAGCCTGCCTTTTTATAGAGCCCAGGACCACCAGCCCAGGGCAGGTACCACCCACAATGGGCTGGACCCTTCCCCATCAATCACTAAGAAAACACCCTTCAGGCTGGCCCACAGCCAGATCTTTTGGAGGCATCTTCTTAATTGAGGTTCCCTTCTTTCAGATGACTATAGTTGGTATCAGGTTGACATAAAACTAGCCAGCACAGTTGCTGTGTAGATAATTTGATTATATATATATTCATAAAATGAAAGATTTCCAGATCTTGTCCCAATATGTACTGTTAAGACTGAAAAACAAAACAAAACAAAACAAAAAAACAAAAACAAAACCTGAAGGGCATTATGGAAGTCTGTGGAGCATGACCCTGCTAACAAAATATTATACCACATTGACGGGACACCTTCAGAATTCACAGCTGCCAGCAAGAATCTGATGGGTGCAGCAATGATGATTTCTAGGAGTTATAATTATCTGTTTCATTTGTGCAGAAGGCAGATAGATAGGGCTCATAGAAGGACATTGAATGGTGGTGGTTACAAGTATTTCAGAATTCTAGATGAGCTACTGTTTCATGTGCTTCTCTGTAATGGGCCGAATCAATGTCTCTTGCATCTTGAAGTTGTTTTGCTGCACGGCTATCTATGTAGATTTGGTAAGTATCTTATTTTGATTTCCATTGGTGCGGTAAGACACTGACCAAAAGCAACCCGGGGAAGAAAAGACTTCTTTGGTTTCCATGTTCCTATCACAGTCCATCCCCGAGGGAGACCAGCGCAGGAACTCAGCAGGGCAGGAACCTGGAAGCAGGAGCTGAAGTAAAGGTCACGGGCGGGCGAGGCGGTTTATTGACTTGCCTTCTAAGCGCACATTCAGCTCTCTTTCTTACGCCTCTCAGGACCACCTCCCCAGGGATGGTCCTGCTCTAGGTGAGCTGGACTTTCTCACATGAATCATCCACAGAGAAAATGTCCCGAGACTTACCTGTAGGCTAATCAGGCAGAACAATTTTCTCAATTGAGATTCCGTCTTCTCAGATGATTGTGAGTTTGCATCAGACTGATAAAACATTAACTAACACACTAAGGTGAAAGACAGTCTGTGCATAAAAACATTGTGAATACCCTGCATCTGTTGCTGTAATTCATCCCTGCGGGATTACTATTACCTTATTATCCCTTATGTTATGACATTGACCTCGATCATTCTAGGGTCATATAAGGAAATAAAGCAGTAACAGTAAAATAGTCTGCCTGCAATACCTACATGTGGTAGAGGATGGAAAATATAGCACCTTAAACTCAGAGACCTAACACTCCTCTGAAATTTCTGGTGTAGTGCTCATGAGCTTGCTGAGATGTGTGCTCCAGAACGAAAGCAAGCCTTCTACTAGATTTCTCTTGTGCTCCAGAGCGAAAGCAAGCCTTCTACTAGATTTCTCTTGTGCTCCAGAGCAAAAGCAAGCCTTCTACTAGATTTCTCTTAATGTGACACACGTGAGTATGTGGCTCCAGCACGCTTCTGAAGTGACGTGCTCACAGAACTGTTTAAAATAATGAAACCAAAATAAGAAAATCATTCCTGCTGTACAACATCAGTCCTTAATTTGGTCCTTGGGAATTACTAGAGCCAGTGGAGCTTGTGGAATCTTCTAGAGTGATGTGTTGTATAGAGCAGGTTGAAGTCAGGCTAAGAGCACAATAATGGACACCAGATGTTACTGCAAGCTCATGCCATTTTCAGCTTATCATTGGCTGTGAGTACCATACGCAGGTGACTGTAACCAGCACTCTAAATGCATTGCTGTTTTCCAGCATATAGTCAGCTGTGTTAAGCAGTTCACCATCAGCATGTTGAACTGGTAAATAAAAATTCTGATTTTTCAGATTCCAAAAGCACATGGAATTATGAAGAAGCACCAGACTCAATACTCCTACTTCTATGGTATGCATCTTTATTTCTAGAATGGCCTTAAGAGAGCATTCGTATGAAGAGATGACTCAGAGTGGGGGAGGATTTCACTTTGTTTTCAAATTAATAAAGCAGATGGCAGAGGACCATTTTATTACAAATTAGTCTGAGGGATGTGTTGGAGGGACTGAAAAAGTCTCTTCATCAGAGGATATATCAATTAACATTAATTCATGGGCAATGGAGATGACGAGGGTAGATACATAGGTATTTAAAAAGGGCAAGTCAGAAAGATGGATAACAATTTTAACTTGGGAAAGAGAAATATGGATTGGTCTCTTGGAATGAGTGCAAAGCATGAGAGCATTGATGCCCTGGGTAAAGACTTGCTAGGAAGACCATTCTGTGGAAGAATGAATGATTCAGCAATAATTTAGAAGAGATTATCTCTGTGCATATCAACCATGCAATTCTTCACCCAATCCAGTTCTTATTTAACAGGTTTATGAATGAAGATGTTACAACAGTCACTGAAGTTATTCTGGCTTTACCAATGCAAATTTTCCCATACTACAGATGATCCTTTTTGTACTACAAATGAAACCTCATTTGTTAAAAATCAGTAAGAAATGAAGCTGGGACTCCTGCTCTGTTATTTCCTGGAAAGACTAATACATCTTTGGCAAAGTGATTATGAGACATTTTCCATAACAGATGGAGTGATTGCGTTCACAAAGGTGGACTTTTGAGGGTACATTTGCCTTCTTCATCCTTTATGCTTCCAGCGCCATTTCATGGCCATGTTGGATGTCTTCTGCACTGTTATGATGTCAAGCACAACATTACTTCTGACTAAATAATTTTCTATCAAGTGGAAATAATAGTCCAGCTATCAAAGAATTCCCTGTATTATTATGCATTACATCTCTCAGAAGTAGTTGGCCTTATGGAAGGGCCTAGTTACTTACAAGATAACCCAGATTTCTCTGAACTATTTTCTATGCAGCACTGTTTTTTTGTGTGTATGATTTTTAAAAATAAAATGTGGACCTGGAAACCAAGGATTGTAAGTGGAGCCAGTGCTTCTACCATTTGGGTTTCATTGCCCATTGTGAATCTCTTGAACTTTCAGTTTTGTTGGTTTAAACAATCTAGTACCAAATGAGGAATGCTTCAGTAGAACATGAAGAATGTTGATGCTAAATCTGGTGTTGGAACTAACGCCTTTCTTTTTTGAGTTTTCCATACTATAGAACAGATGGGTAAACAAAGGACATAATCATTTTAGCTGGGAACATGTACACTGAGTCACAAGACATAGGGCAGAGTGGAGTGCCGTAATGATTGTGGAATCATGGACAACTTCGCATAGTATTTCCAGTGTATTATATTTGTGGTATTGTGAGAGTCCCTGAAGATTGACACTTCTTATTTAAGAGGACTTGAAACCTAGGCATTGTGGCCCATTGCAGGCAGAGTTGACTTTCAGGTCAACTAAAACCCAAGAGTTGGGGGTATAGTTTAATGGTAGAGAAATTTACTTATCAAGGTCAAGGCTTTGGGTTTAATGTTCAGTACTTCAAAAGAATATGAAGAAGAAAAAAGGATGAGTCATTCCTATCAGTTAAGAACTTTTGGACAGCATTGACCGATATCAAAGAATAAAAGTGGAATTAAAGCACCAATATCAGCTCTGTCCTGGTCACCAGTTATAGACACGCCTTTGTTTACTGTTTTCTACTTCCTATTTTATGTAAAACAACATGTGAGTGATCAAATTGAAATTCATTTCATAGCTTAGAATATAAATTCATCATGTAAGAAACTAGAAGGAAAATGATCATTCCTTAAAGATTCTTATACAGAATAGACTTATTTCTCATATATAATGTTTAATTACTTATGTCTTCTCTGGTTAGCTATATACATCAAGATTTAATTTCATCTTGAAATGTCTGTGTTTTTCCACACCATT
Source organism: Peromyscus nudipes (assembly GCA_902168325.1). Taxonomy (NCBI): domain Eukaryota; kingdom Metazoa; phylum Chordata; class Mammalia; order Rodentia; family Cricetidae; genus Peromyscus; species Peromyscus nudipes. The sequence continues at coordinate 34,956 of CABHPH010156110.1, forward strand.
CTCCTTTTCATCACCTTCTTAAAAATATTTTACTTTCGAATGATTTTAGATTTACAGAGCAGAACTGCAAAAAGAACTCAGTTTCTATATCCACTTCTCCCCTGAAGTTAACATTCTTAATTTAACGTATCTGTCAAAATGACCAAAACATCATTAGCATTTTCCAGCAAATAAAGTTCAAACATCACCAGTTTTTACATCAGTGTTGTATTTTTGCCTTAGGATCCAAGTCAGGACAGAAATTCTTATCACGTGTTCTGGTTTCCTCTGGCCTATGACCATTTTCTAGTCTTCTGTGTGTGTGTGTGTTTTTCAGTTGTTGACAGTTTTAAGCACTACTGAGCAGCTGTTTTATAGAATGGATTTCCCTCCATATCTCATAGTTAGACCAGGCTGTCCTTCTTTTAGAAGTATAATGATGAGATGCTCTTCTGACATTTATTGTCAGCATTACTCAACACACATGTTCACAATCATGGTCACTCAGTTAAGGTGACATATACAAGATCGTTTTCTGTTATAAAGTTGTTTTTTCTCTCAGTATATTTTGAAAGCAACTCAGTATGACCTATCCTCACAACTGTAACAGAACCCCAGAGCACAGTTTAATTTTGATTGCTAAAAGACATATTATAGCTGGATGACTAAAACGGCATAGACAGAAAAGGCGTTTGCCACCAAGCCTGATGATCTGAGTTCATTCCCTAAGACTCACGTGGTGGAAGAAGAGAAACAGCTCCAGCAAATTGTCCTGTCATGTGGTGGTCACATGGCAAGTCACATGTCCCTTCTCTTCTTCAATCATGTGAGTCCTGGGATAGAGCTCAGGTAGTCAGGGTTAGTGGCAGGTACCTCTTCCCAATGAATCATTTCACTAGCCCTGTTCCTTATTTTCTGTAAATGATCCAAAGCCACCACAGTGTGGAAAATGCTAATAATACAATACTAATCAGAAAGAGAGGTGTTCTAAATTAGGAAATAATACATTATGATCTCTATTAGTGAGAAAAATTTTACATTGGTTTGTACTCAAGTGACTACATTTTTATTTTTTTACATCCAAATTAATTTATTTTGATTAACTTGATATTTAAATTGAATATAAGGGTATATTGTTAATGCTAGCCTCTTCCCTTAGCATCCATAGTCAAAATTACAATGGAAAAAGCAAAACAAAACACATGCATTCAAAACTTCAGAGGGACTGTCTCTAATTACTGATAGAATTTGAAGTAACCTATTTTCTTCCAAAAATTCTTTAAAGAACTATTTCTTCTGTTCCAAGTTGGGTGGATGTGGTATGCTATTTGGTGGTGGGAAACATATTGAATTACGTTTTCTGATTCACATTTGCACTTAATTAGCAGTTAGGGCTCAAGGAAATTAAATTTCAGAAATAATCATTGCACACAAACTTAAAAAATCATTAACCTTTATTAGCATCATTAAAATAAAAATAGTTAAACCCCAGTGTAGTGACACATGCTTAATTGGAGCACTCAGGCTGTGGAGGCAGGAAGATTAGAAGTTCAAGGTCAGCTTTGGGTACATAGCAAGTTTGAGGGATATTTTACCAGGGATTTATCAAAAATCAGTTAATAAGAAAGACAAGTAATAAATTTAAGACAGTTGATAATTTCAGCATGAATAGAACCATGATGACTGCTATTCTATTTTTCTTTCTTTTCCTGTTTTTTTCTTTTTTTGTTTTTTTGTGAGACAGTTTCTGTGCGTACCCTTGGCTGTCCTGGAACTTACTCTGTAGATCACAGAGACCCGCCTGCCTCAGATGAGCGCTGGGATTGAAGGCGTGCGCCACCACTCCCTGCTGATAGTTGATTTCCAATAAGCTTCCTACTGTCTTTTTTCTTGTATTTGTTTCACTGTGGAAAATTAGGACAGACTTAGGTTTCTTTCTTCTTAGAAAAAGATTTATTTAATTTTAAGTGTGTGTGTGTGTGTGTGTGTGTGTGTGTGTGTGTGTGTGTGTGTGAATGCACATGGTGCAGGTACTATGGAAACCAAAAGAGGGCATCAGAGTCCTTTGGGAGAGAAGTTATAGGTGGTTGTGAGCCACCTGAAGTGGGTGTTGGGAACTAGACTTGGGTTTTCTGCAAAAGCAGTACCTGCCTTTACCACTGAGCACCTTAAGTTTCTCTGTAATGTTGTGCTTGTTGTGTAAAATACTTTCTTATGGGCTTAAAACATAATGAAACAAGTCAATATTTATGAATCATTTAAAGGATACTTGTCTCCCACTGAGTCACCAGGTTGTCACGGTTTGGGTGTGAAGTGTCTCTCACGGACTCACATGTTTAACAGTTGAGCCCCAGATGGCGGTGCTATCTAGGGAGTTGTGGAACCTTGGTGAGATGGAGCCCACCTGGAGAGAGTGGTTACTTGGTGGAGCGTCTTATGTTTTGTAGCCTGTCCTACTTTTCCTGACTCTGCTTCCTGTTCAGATGTGACAAGCAGTCTCATTGTCCTTCCACCATGCCTCCTCCGACATAATGGTCTGTGCCTTTCAGCTGTGAGCCAAAATAAGCCTTTCTCTGGCAAGCTGCTAGTTGTGAAGAGCTTGATTGAAGTTACTGAAAGGTGACACAAGGCTAATATAACCCAGCCACCGAACCTTCGCCCTATAGGTTGTTCTGTCTGCAGAGTCTTCTGAGACCACAGCCTAGCAGAGTCCTCATCGACAAGACCAGAGAGACTTCATCTAATTGGGAATGTTGTGGACTTTTGAAACCTCAAAATCTAGTGACACACCATTTTCTTCAAAGCCACACCTCTAATCCTTCCCAAACAGTTCTATTTACTAACTCTTTACCAAGTATTCCAACAGTATCAACCAATGGGGATATTCTCATTCAAACTACCACAGTTTGGAATTTGCTTTTTTGAGCTAAAATTTCATAAATGGGTAACTGCTTATGGATTGAATTTTAAAACAGTTTGTCTAAAAATATGTGTAGCTTAGAATTAAGATTTTAAAAAGACCAATGTTAACTAGAAATATAAGATGAGCAGTCAGACATTCCAACACTGAAATTTCTACTATTAGAGATTTAAAGAGGTAAATATGAGTTATCTGGAAAGATAAAAAGGATTTCCATCTAAAGACAGATAGCTACACAATATTCTAAGTAAGCATGAGAAAAACGTACTGGTGGTAACTAAGGCTCAGGGAACAGATAAGCCAATTCAATCAGGGGTGTTATCTAAAGAATCAGTTCCATCAGCTAGCTTAGGGAATTGGGGTGCTGTTGAGGCCCAAAGTGAAAGACTTTGAATTTTCAGATTAAAGTTTGAGAATAAAGTTTTGAAATGAATAGGTTTGAAAGAAATAGAGAATACAAAAGAACACTAAGAAGATGACAGTAAAGATAACAATTTATTAGTTCCATAATAGATGATATGTTAGTCTTCATGAGCTATCATCCCCTATGGCACTTTCATCCCAACTAGAATGTCAGTTGTATGCAGAAGAAAACAATGTATGAATTGGTAATTCATGAAATATATGAATTGTGTTTATGATTCATGGATATCTGAAATGCCAAAGTCAGTTCTTCTCACTTAAAACAATAATACAGATTCATGCATGAAGGGTGTTCATCTGTCACTTGTACCTTAGTGTGGAGACTTCTCTAAGAATACCTCTCCCCAAAAGCTTAAGATTAGATGGTGTGGAAAGGAAGGTCCAGGGCAGAAGGGTTAGGTATAGCATCTCCATGGTGGGTCAGTCTTCTGATTCAAATGCGGAAGAGGATGAGAAAGAATGTCAGTGTTGGGGAAGACAATGTGAAAGACACTTCTACCTCCACTGGACTGCCACATGCCTCTCTGGAGCCAGTCAAGTACCACTCTGCTTTCCCCAAACGGCCTTGGCTGACAGCTCTTCCTGCCACAGCAAAGATAGCCTAAAATAAACAGCTAAGTGATCCCAGAATTGGACTAATCCGGCAGGGGTCCCTAAAACAGAGATCTTAAAGAACTGCCAGAAAGATAAAGATGTGTTTTCATAGGATCACCTGATTTTTTATCCTTTATTTAAGTAACCTTTATGTAGGGAAGACTACAGTATATTCTTTCTAGTCCCCAGAGTCTGAAAAGTACTTTCAGGGTACATTCTATCAAAGTCTTTCTTACCGTTCTGACTTTCACCTCCAACCCTAAAGTTTTACTTTAAGTTCTAATGAAAAAAAAATGTGAATTTGTTTCAATTGTGTTTTTCTTGGTTGTAAAATGTCCAGTCAGGAAAAGCATGATGAATAATTTCTGAAACTTCCTGATTAAAGATATTTTGGAGATTGGAGACAGGGCTTAATGGATAAGAGTGTTTGCTGTGCAAGCATGGGGACATGAGTTTGGATCTCAGAATCCACGTAAAAAGTCACAGGCATGTGCTTATAACCCCAGCCCTATAAGGGATGGGGACAGGATTGTCCAGGCTTGCTTGCTGCTCCAGCCTGGCCCCAGGGTCCTGAGAGACCTTGTCTCAGGAGAATAAGAGAATGATAGATTCAAACACTCAACATCTTCCTCTGGATTCTGTGAATGCATACACCATACACACATACACAACACACATGCACACTGGCATGCAGTGCATGTACACAACATCAACACTACCTGGAAACAAAATGGCCAATAAGATGTTAAAGAATAAGAATTTCAATAATTATCAGTTCAGAAATATCTCTCTTATTCAAGGTCTGGGATGACTTATGCAACTATTAAAAATTATTCACAGTCTTTTTTTGTTAGTTCCCGGTTGTTATGTATTTGGTTTTGCCCATGTTTGGTCAAACTGAGAAGTTTCTAAGAATTCTTTGACATTCCAGGCTTATTGCTTGTAGCAGCCTGCCAAGTCACTAAGCACACAAGAGTGCTTATGGCAGAGTGTTTGTTTCGATATTTAGCATCATATTCTCAAATGGACCAGAAGGACCAGATGGAGAACACAAGCAGCTTGGCAGGTATTTCAATCACCATTGTGAGTTATCTGTAAAAAACAACGGCACAAGCTTGGCAAAGTAAAGGGTGGTCAGCCATGAGAACACAACACTGATACAGGTATGGTTTAAGTAACTCCTGCATGAAACTATTTGGTTTCTATGATCATAACAAAATAGCATAAAATAATATCGGTTTATAAGATTAAAGGTCAATGTTTTAATCTTGGCTCACCTGAGCAGTTCATTTTCTTATTCTAGGTTCATTCACATGTCTAGTTCTCAATTGTAGGGAGAGTCACTAGATTACCATATATACCATACCTACCAGCAAAATAGCCTTAGTTGGTATCCTCTTCTAGCAAGGGTAGAAGGAGAGAAAGAACACAAAAAGACAAACACATGAACAGCAAGTCAAAAATTCCACTTGGTTAATGTGCCTCACAGAAGAAGCTATTTGCCAAGGAGGGAATGGAGCTTGTGCTCCAGGTGATGAGAACTTGGGAGGAGAAATGTCTTGATCAACTTAGAGTGTGCCTACAGAAATTTGAAACCAGCCTGACCTCTGATCACCCGACTTACCAAAAGTAACGCTTTTGACTAAAGATAGTTCAAGTTGACTTCCTTTCCTTTACAGTCCAAAGATTCTGTTAATGGGAACTGGCATTTGGTAAATATGTGTATACTCAATATCAGCACATGCTGAGCAAGAGGTTTTCATGTCCTCACTGGGTGTTGTCTAACAGAATGCCTGACACGTGGTCATCAGCACAGTGACAAGAAAATGAAGGAGATGGAAGATCATAGGAGAAAAACATCAGTAACAATTTTGACATTTACTGTTTTTCTAATTCATATCAAATATTCTTTTCTTCGATGTGTTACTCATATTAGCACATGAATTCTTTTACCACTTCTCCTTTTGAGATGTGTGCTGTTTTAATTCCCCCTTAATAAATGATAAAATTGACAGTGCAGGCAAATAACCTGCTCAAGGCTATATGACAGGTAAGTGATGAAGGAGGAGCTGCATTAGCCGTGGGGGGATCTAAACATATAGCTGTTGGTAGAAACAAGAGACCCATGCAAACAATTACACTGTCATAGGAAAAAAATGTGACATTTAATCTTGAATCACTGTAAGATCTTATTATCCTCATTTCCTAAATATGGAAATTGAAGTTTAAAGCATGCCATGGGTATCTTTAAGCTGTCACAGAGCTCAAAGATTGTATGGCTGCATTTCGTATTCAATTTTAATCTAAAGTGTCCTTGAGTAATTTTGTGTATGGTACATCCTCAGTATAGCTGTCTGGGTATTATTTGAGATGATAAAACATTGAGGTGGTTCATCTATCTTTGCAGCATTCCTCCTTCCAAGTTTCCCATCATGGTTTCTTTCAACTTTGTGTCACTAAACATGCTTGGAGATTAGAACCTTATAAAAGGAATCATTGCTACTTTTTTCTCCTCCTTTTGCAGGATCTGTATCAAAGTTCCAGTTCTCAAGCATGCTAGTACTTCCCATTTCATAATATACCCATAAAACTACCATTGGAGTATTTTGAAATTGTTACTGTTTCTTTTACTAATATAGTGGAAGACAAATAATTTCTGGCCAATGTAGTGATTACGACACTTCTAGGTTTTTACCGTACGTTCCCAAAGAATCCTTTGCTACCATGTCCCCATCATTGCTTTTGATTCCAAGTACATAAATATACACGACAAAAAGAGCCACCTGGAAAAGAAATCGGCGAAGCAGCTGTTTATTCGGCTAGTCTTGCAAGCTGCTCTTCCTCTCACTGACTTTCCTTGAGAGATTTATGTGGTCAAGGATCAAGAACGTATTTGCATGGCTGGCTTATTTTAGCTGCCCCATTATTCAGTTTTTCCTGAGTTTGGGTATTGTTTTGTGCTGACTTCAAATGAGTTCATTAGATTATTTAATAAATTCTAACACTGCAATATTTTTTGAACAAAAAATAAAAGCTGTTGTCTGCAGCAGATACTTTGTTCCTAATTTAATATGTAAACAGTATTTATTTTTGGCTTCCATTAAGAATGCTATTACAAATTACAGCTTGCATTTCTGATTCTTTTCCCCAAATCATTGTACTGTTTCCAGAGTTTACATCATATGACCTTGACATTTGAATCACTGCAAAAATGTGTCTTGGAAATATTTCCGTGTTTGTTTGGTCAAAATTTCATAACTCCTCTATGGGTAATCTCTTGTTTCTTTGTATTTCCTCCTGTTTTTATCTTAACATTTTTTAAGGGTTTGTGTTCCATTCTGTCTTATCAAATGTGGAGAATAATTGAATGTACTTAAACATGTATAAAGTACTGAGACTTTTGACTATGTGTGGACATTTTCTTTCTGGTCACAGTCTCTTGGGAAGTTAGTTGGTTCCAGGTAGCAGTTGAAGGCAGTTCCTCCTCTTCAACTACTTTATTATTGTTCTTCCTTCTTCTCTAATGTGTAAGCATTGATTTTTCTGTTCTAGTTTTTTTTGCTACTTTTAGATCCATAAAACCTGATTTTTCATATTTTGTTCCTGCTCTGTTTTTGCCATATTTTTGTTTTAAAAATATTTTTTATTAATTCTTTGAGAATATCATACAATGTATTTTGATCATATTCACCACAAATTCTTTCTTCTAATGTCTCTCAGACCTACACTCATTACCCTATATTCACTCAAATTTAAGTTCTCTCTTTCTCCCTCCCTCTTTCTCTCTCTCTCTTTTGGTTTTTCAAGACAGGCTTTCTCTGTGTAGCCCTGGCTGTCCTAGAACTCACTCTGTAGACCAAGCTGGCCTCGAACCCAGAGATTTGCCTGCCTCTGCCTTCCAAGGTGCACCACCACAGCTGAGCTTTCTTCTTTAATTTAAAGATTCATCAACTCTAATTTGTGTTGTTCATGTACTTATGAAGCCATCCACTGGAGAACGGTCAGCCTACCAGGAGCCATACCTTTAAAGAAAATCAACTTTCCCTCCTTCAGAAGCCATTGCCTGTAGCTAGAGTTTTCCTGCCTGGCCCACAGTCAGGACAAATCTTTCTCACCCGCCAGTCCCACAGCAGCTCAGACCCAACCAAGTAAACACACAGAGATTTATATTGCTTACAAACTGTATGGCCGTGGCAGGCTTCTTGCTAACTGTTCTTATATCTTAAATTAACCCATTTCTATTAATCTATAAGTTACCATGTGGCTCGTGGCTTACCGGAATCTTAACATCTTCTCATGGCGGCGGCTGGCAGCTTCTCTCTGCCTCAGCCTTCCACTTCCCAGAATTTTCCTCTCTGCTTGTCCTGCCTATACTTCCTGCCTAGCTACTGGCCAATCAGCATTTTATTTACACAGAGCGAGATCTACAGCATCTATGTATCTATGTATCCATATATCTATGTATCTATATATCTATCTATGTATCTATCATCTATCTATCTATCTATCTGTCTGTCTGTCTGTCTGTCTGTCTGTCTATGGTATTCGAACTCCAGCAGACCCAATTTAGTCCAATACCATAGTTACATATGCTTTGGTGTCTCAAGGGTTATGAATTAGTCTATCTACCCTCAAACTAAGAATCTTCTCGAGTTGTATTTCACCGAATGAACTTAAAGATTGAGAGGAGGGCCACAGCAGCATGGCAAGGTAGAGGATTGCATGTGCTGCTCAAAAGCTATGGTATAGATAGTTTAATGACATCATTTTCTCATGTCACAAACACAGTTAAGAGACTTCCAAGAATAAGATGTCAAAACCATTTGTGCCCTGGAAGAAGAGGACAGGCATGGCATGGCATTTATTAACAGTAAGACGCATTCCTCCACTCTCAGGAATACCTTCTCCCATGTTGACAGGCTGGCTTTGGCAGGCAGTAGTCATCTTTCTTGAGCTAGAATTCCTTGAGTTTTTTGGTCCACACAACTCTTTCCTTAAAGCTATAAATACAAATGGCAAAACTTAAAAAGAAAATCAGCTTTTCTGTTATGTAGAATTTTCTGAGACTGATTCAAAGAATGGAGCTCAAGGCTCTAACCTTAAAGCAGACAATTCTAGGTAGTTCATTCTCCATCCCTTTCTTCCCAATATTTGCTAGGTCTTCCTGAAATTAACTGTGCTTTCCTCCCCCACTCCGCCCCCCCCTCTTACCTACACCACAAAGGTCAGAGAAGGACCTTGTAGGGTGCCTTGTTCTACCCCTTTCAGATCTCCTTCACTCCTTGAGATGGGGTTTCCTCACTGGAGCTAAGTTGGTGGCCAGCCATCAGGTCTGATCCCATCCCCATCTTCCCAGACCTCAACATCTTTGGCCTCTATCATGGAGTACTGACAGACCTGGCCTCTCCTCAATGCAACATATATTCCTGATTTTTTGGACAGCAGGAGAGGCTCCTGTGAAAACCTAGGCCTTTCAGGCTTGAGGTTGTAGTCCCAAGGTGTAGTGGGAAGGCATGGGTGGGAGGGTGCGGTTTGGTCATAATGATCATGTTAGTAGTGCAGAGTGCTTGGTCTCTAAGGCCCCCTGAGCTTTACTCCCCAACTTGTTCTTCTCTGTCTTCCCTATTTATGCCTCTCGCAAGACTGCCAGCGCACACATCAATTTCTGTTTTCCTGTCTGCTGCTGACTAGTCTTGCTATGTGTAAATACAGAGCAACATTGTGCTCAGAAGCCTCGAGGTGACACGAACCCAACTTCTCTGCTGAAATTTCCTGAGCTATAAAGTGCAGCTGCTGCAGCAGCAACTCCTCCTGGAACTATGTGAAAAAAGGAAACAGCCTTGTATACGAAGTGCCTTGTGTCCTGCCTGGCATACGTTAGGTGTACTGTAGGTGGAATAGATGATTCATTCTAAGGTGAGGGGCCCGGACAGAAAAGTAGGTCAGGAAAAGGTGGAGCAAACAGGTGTTATTAGCATATTACCTATATATAGCCTCCCATATACTTTAAATCATTTGTAAATACATATATACCTAAAAACTATAGATTCCAGATCATAATTACACTGTATAATTTAGGGAATAATGTCAAGAAAGAAATTATGTTCATCTTTGATACAGACTCATTTCATCTGCAAATATTGCCAGCCAGGACCACCGGCCCAAGGGTGGAACCATCTACAGTGAGCTGGGCTTTCTCATATCAACCACCAATTAAGAACATGTACCACAGGCTTGCCCATAGGTCAATCTGATGGGGGCATTTTCCAAATTGAGGCCCTCTCTACCCAGATGACTCTAACTTGTGTCAGCTTGACATAAAAGTAGCCATTACAATTAGTAAGCTTGCAGACCCTGATAACTTCAATATTAGGAACCTCGTGTATATAGACCAGGGATGCTGCTTCTTTGCCTTGGAATCAGCTTAGGAACAGTAGCTATGGTGGACTGTAAATGTGCATGGATCAACCACCCTTTCCTGGATCATACAATTATCATGAGAACTACAAATAGTCCCCATAACTTACAGATACCAGCTGCTTTACAGAGCAAGCATTTTAACATATCCCAGATTCCTCTAGTGCATGCCTTATGAGAAACCTCCAGAGAAAACTAAAAATGAGAACACTGAGACGTTGGAAGAGCATGGGTCTTGGTGTAGGCACAAAATATATTAAGGGAAAATAAGCTTTGACAGCAGTGAAATTTGAAGTCCCTTTGCTAAAAAAAGGAGTCATGGAATTATTGAGGAGATCATTAAATCTTTCAAGTCATAATGGCATGAATAAATTTGTAATTGAGTGTGCGGGAAATGAACTGGAATTAAACTGGAGGCTACTGGAAAGCTAGGAAACATGCTAATAAATGATCGCAATGTTAGGTTCAATCAAGGACATGTTAATAACATAGGGGATGCTGCATGTTACGTATGCTCAGTGAAGGAGAAGCAGTGATGGGTATCATTAAGCATGCTGGTAAACACAGAATGGGTATTTCTTCTGTTGAGAGAGTCTCTAGTTTGGCTCAGTGAAGTCTTTGCTGCACAAACACACGGATTTGAATTTGAACCCCCAGAAAGCTTGTAAAAAACTGAGTTCAGCACCCTAGCATGGTGATCCTAGTACTGGTGGGCGGAGCCAGAGACAGCCATACAGAAGGAGCTCACTGGCCAGCCAGTCTAGCAGAATTGGTGAGCTACAGATACAGTGAGAAACCCTGTCTCAAAAAGTCAGGTGGGGAGCAAGAGAGGAAAACATCTGAAGTCAGTTTTTGGCTTCCACACATGCACCCATGCATGTACGTGTGCACCCACATATGAACGTACATACACATGCACCATATACATACATACATACATACATACATGGAAAGTCTAATTGTCATGTGATCTAGCAAGATCAGGACAGTCTTGAAAGATAACCTAAGCTACTACACAGAGTTCTAGAATTTTCTTTGTGCTAGCCTTCTTCATTTGTGAAGTAGAAAGACGCTTCAGATTATATTAAATAATGATATATTTCCCTTGTAAGCTTTCACCCGGGTTATATATTTTCTGTGTCATAGCTAATATCTCTAGACATGAAGAGAGTTACCTCACTGGCAGACATATTCTCCAATTGCCCCCAATGAGCTGGCACAGTTGTTTTCATAGTTGATAAAGTAGACTTTATGAAAAAATTAAACCAAGATCAGTCAGAAGAGATGTAATAGTTCATCTTCTTTGTCCATTTGATTGGATTTGCAGTTGCTATTGAAGATGTTTTCAGGAAGGTGTAACGGAGCAGGGAGGACTTCTCGGAATTCTGGGAGCACCATTCCACGGGCTGGGGTCAGAAAGCAGGCAAGCTGAGCACCAGCATTCTGCTTCCTGATGGCAGATGAAATGTGGTCAACTGCCTCACGGTCCGACGGCCAGGCCATGGGGAGCTGCACCCTCCTGAGCTGTGAGCTAGAATAAAACTTTCTTCTCTTTTGTCAAGAGATAAGGCCACAACATCTAGGTGTGAAGGTGCATACCTGTAAGTCCAGCATTGTCTGTGCGGGGAGCAGGCAGATCTTTGTGAGTTTGAGGCTAGCCTGATCTACATAGCAAGTCCAGGCCAGTCAGGGCTACACAGTGAGACCGTGTTTCAAAAAACTAAAACCAAAAACAACAGAAAAGAAGGTTGTAACTCTCATTTATTTGTTTGTTTATTTATCTTTCTTTTTTCTTTCCTTTTATTGAAAATAGATTTTTTTCTCCCATAATATATCATTATTATGGCTTCTGCTCCTCCCGTTTTCTCTTGACCTCCTCTACCATCTGCATGCACCCCCTTTCTGTTTCTTATTAGAACATAAACAGGCTTCTAAGGAATAATAATAAAATAAAACAAAATCAACACACTGGAATGGGACAAAACAAACAAGGAGGAGAACCCACGAAAGGCACAAGAAACAGATACGGACTCAGAAACTTCCCTGTTCACACACTCAGGAATCCCGTAATAACACTTAAAACGGGACCTATAATACATAGACAAAGGACCTGCAGGGTAAAAGAAAAAGGAGAAAAAAGTACAAATCCTGCCTGCATGACATGCTAGTGCAAGGGTGACACAAAGCTTGTGGGAGTCACCAGCCAATATCTGACATAAGGCCCACTCCATGAGACAGAACTCATTCCCAGGACTGCCTGGGTGACCAAGAACCTGAGAGTAGATAGCCCACGACCTTCGGTAGAACCAATGCTACGCCCAATAACTTTCTGCTATGCTCATAGATCGGTACCTCATCCAGCCGTCATTAGAGAAGGTTCCTCCTTCAGCATTTGGGAACAAATACAAAGACCCATAGGCAGGCATTATGTAGAGAGTGAGAGACCTTGAGACACCTACTCCTAAATGAGATGTCTCCATCAAATCCCCCCCTTTAGAGCTTAGGGAACCCTGAAGAAGAGGAGGCAAAAAGAGTGTAAGAGCCAGTGGGGATGGAGGACATCAAGGAAACAGGCCCTATAAATCAACACGGGCAAAGCTCATACAAACTCTAAGAGACTGAGGCAGCATGCACAGGACCTGCATGGGTCTCTACCAGATAGGGTCCTAGAGATAAAAGGAGAAGTAGAGGAGACATGCCCCTATCCCCAACTTAGAAGCTATTTCCAAGGCGTAACTACTCGCAAATGAAAATTTTGTTTCCTCTCAGGGAGTGTCACTGGGGAAACAAAGTACTCTTAAGGGTAGGCTGGATGGCCAACAGAAAACAAGCTTAATGGCATGTTAGGGGCTTCCTTGTCTCATAATGTCATGTAAGGGTTTTTAAAAAAATCCTATTATTTACTTCTATTTTTTAAAGGTCCATCTTTTACCTGTGAATTTCATGATTTCATTTTTTTTAAATTGCTCAGTAATAATCTGTTGTGCAAATGTGTCACATTTTCTTTATTCATTCTTCTGTTGAGGGATGTCTAGGTTGTTTCCAATTTCTGGCTGTTGTGAATAGAGCAGCAATGAACATGGCTGAACTAGTGTCTCTGTGGTAGGATGAAGTGTCCTTTGGGTATATGCTTAAGAGTGGATTTAGCTGGATCTTGTGGTAGATTGATTCCCATCTTCCTGAGAAATTGGCACACCTATTCCCGTAGTGGCTGTACAAGTTTGCACTCCCACCAGCAATGGGTGAGTGTTGGCTCCCCTCACTCTGCATCCTTGCCAGTCTGTCATTTGTTTTATTGATCTTGCCATTTTGATAGGTGTAAGATGAAGTCTCAAAGTAGTTTTGATTCTCATTTCCCTGATAACTAAGAATGTTAAACATTTCTGTAAGCATTTCTCAGCCATTTGCGTTTCTTCTTTTGAGAAATCACTGTTTGGATCTGTAGCCATTTTCAAATTGGGTTATTTGTTTTCTTAATATCTAGTTTTTTGACTTCTTTATATATTTTGGATATTAGCCCTCTATTGGATGTAGAGTTGGTAAAAATCTTTTTTCATTCTGTAGGCTGCTGCTAGTTCGAATTATGGTATCCTTTGCTGTGCAGAAGCTTTTCAGTTTCATGAGGTCCCATTTATCAATTGTTGATCTTCATGTCTATGCTAATGGTGTTCTGTTTAGAAAGTATTTTCCTGTGCCAATGAATTCAAGGTTATGCCGCACTTTCTCTTCTATTGGGTTTGGTGTATCTGGTTTTATGTTGAGGACTTTGATCCATTTGGAGTTGAGTTTTGTGTAAGGTGATAAACAGGGATCTATTTGGATTCTTCTACATGCAGCCATCCATTTGACCATTATCATTTTCAGAAGATGCTGTCATTTTTTTCAGTGTATATTTCAGGCTTCTTTATCAAAACTCAAGTGTCCATAGGTGTGTGGATTTGTTTGTGTGTCTTTACTTTACTTCTGCTAATCATTGTGTCTGTTTTCATGCCGATATCATGCTGTTTTTATTACTATAGCTCTGTAGTACAATTTAGGTTGGAGATGGTGGTACATTCAAAGTTATTACTCATGATTGTTTTAGCTGTCCTGGGTTTTTGGTTGTTTGTGTATTTCCATGTGAATCTGAAAATTGTCCTCTTAAAGTCTGTGAAGAACTATGTTGGAATTTTGATAGGGATTGCATTAAATCCATAGATTGCTTTTGGTAGAAAGGCTATTTTTAGTATAATAATCCTATTGATCCATACAACTCTTTTACTTGCTTGGTTAGAGTTACCCCAAGATATTCTATATCATTTAAAGTTATTGTGAAAAGTATTTTTGCCCTGGCTTCTTTTTCAGTCCACTTGTATTTTGTATATAGGAAGGCTACTGATTTTTCTGTGTTAATTTTATATCTAGTTACTTTGCTGAAAGTGTAGGAGTTTCTGGTAGTATTTTTCAGGTCGCTTATGTATCCTACCATGTCATCTGCAAATAAAGACACATTGACTTCTTCCTTTCCAGTTCATATCCCTTTCATCTCCTTCAGTTATCTTATTGTTCTAGCTAAAACTTCAAGTACTGTATTAAATAGGTATGGAGAGAGTGGACAACGTTGTCTGTTCCTGATTTTAGTGGAATTTCTTTGTGTTTCTCTCCATTTAAGTTGATATTGGCTACATGCTTGGTAGTAAATTGCCTTTATTATGTTGAGATATGTCCTTTGTATCCCTAGTCTCACCAGGATCTCTAAAAATTTGTAATAATTTATTTCTTCTTAAATTTCGTGTATATGTTCTGCCTTCATGTATGTCTGTGTACTACCATCATACTTTGTGTTCCAGAAGAGGGAGTGAGATCCTCCTAGAACTGGAGTTATGAATGGTTGTGAGCCAGCATGTGAATGCTGGGAACTGAATCTAGATCCTCTGGAAGAGGAGTCAAGGCTCTTAACCACTGAGTCATCTTTCTTAGTCCTTTTCCAGGACTTTTTTTTTTTTTTTAATCATGAAGGAGGTTGGATTTTGTCAAAGCCTTTTTGCATCTAGCAAGATGATCATATGGATTTTGTTTTTAGTTTATTTATGTGGTGAATTAAACTTACTGATTTACATATGTTGAACCATTCTTGCATGTCTGGGATGAAGCCTACTTGATCGTAATGGATGTTGGTTCTTTATGTGTTTTGGGTATTAGGGTAACTGTGGCCTTGTAAAAGTTATTGGGCAATGTTCCTTCTGTTTATATTTTGTGGAATAATTTGAGTTTTATCATTAACTCTTCTTTAAAAGCCTGGTAGAATTCTGTGTTGACACGATCTCGCCCAGGAGTTTTTTGGTTGGTAGACTTTTAACTACTTCTTTTATTTTTATTAGGTGTTATAGGTCTGGTTAAATTGTTTATCTGGTTTTCATTAATTTTGGAAAGTAATATGTATTGAGAAGATTGTCCACGTCTTTCAACTTTTCACTTTGGTAGACTACAAGGTTTTTAAGTATGTCTTTATGATTTTCTGGACTTCCCTGGTATCTGTTGTTATGTCCCCTCTTTGATTTCCAATTTTGTAAATTTGATTCATTTCTCGCTTTCTCTGTCTTTTAATTAATTTGGATAAGGCTTTATCAATCTTATTGATTTTCCCAAAGAACCAATTATTTGTTTTATTGATTATTTGCAATAGTTTTTTTTTTTTAAATTTTTGTTTTTGTTTCTGTTTTTATTGATTTTAGAACCTCCTTTTGGGTGTGATTTTTTTCCTTTTTTCTTCTTGAGCTTTCAGATATGCTGTTAAGTTACTAGTATGAGCTCTCTCCAATTTTTTCTTTCTGTAGGCACTTAGTGCTGTGAACTTGCCTCTTAGAATTGCCTTCATGAGTCCCATAACTTTGGGTATGTTGTGTATTCATTTTCATTCAGTTCTAGAACATCTTTAATTTCTTTCTTAATTTATACCTTGGCCCAATTTTCATTCAGTAGTGAGTTGTTCAGTTTTCCTGTGTTTGTAAGCTCTCTGTTGCTTCTGATGCTGTTGATATCCCCCACTTTTATCTGTGGTAGTTAGATAGGATGCAGGGTGTTATTTCACTTTGCTTGTGTGTGTTGAGACTTCCTTTGTGTCCAAGTGTATGCCAGTTTCGAAGAAAGTTCCATAAGGGGCTGAAAGAAGGTATATTCTTTTGTATTTGGGTGACATGTTATGTAAATAACTGTTATGTCCATTTGCTTTATAGAGTCAATTAGCTCCAGCATTTCTCTGTTTTGTTTTTGTCTGTATGACCTGCATATTGTCAAGAGTGGAGTGTTGAAGTCTCCCACTATCAGGTGTGAGGGTCAACATGTGAATTTTGCTGCAGTAGTGTTTCTTTTATGGACATAAGTGCCCTTGTGTTTGGTGCATGCATGTTAAGAATACAGTGTATTTTTGGTGATTTTTCCTTTGATGAGTATGGGGTGTCCTTCTCTATTTCTTCTGATTAGTTTTGGTATGAAGTCTATTTTGTCAGATATTCAAATGGCTACCCCAGCTTGGTTCTTAGGTCCATTTAGTTGGAATATCTTTTTTTCATTCTGTACCCTGAGGTAGTGTTATGGCATGTTTCATGGAAGCACCAGAAGGATTGACCCTGATTTGACATCCATTCTGTTAGTTTGTATCTTTTTATTGGGCAACTGAGAAAGATATCAATGAGCAGTGTTTTTGGATCCCCTTTACTTTATGGTTGATCTCTCTTTCTCTCTCTCTCTGAGTATGTGGGGGGTATGTGTTTCCCCTCTTTTAATTTGCTGATGTGGACTTATTTATTCCTTGTTTTTTTTAGTGTATGACAAACCTCTTTAAGTTGGAGTTTTCAATCTAGCTCATTCTGTACGCCTGGATTTGTAGATAGATATTTCTTAAGTTTAGTTTTATCATGGAATGGATTTTATCCATTTATTGTGATTGAAAGTTTTGACTGGTATCTTAGTTAGGGTTACTATTGCTGTGATAACACACTAAAACCAAATTAACTTGGGAAGGAAAGGGCTTATTTGGCTTACACTTCCACATCATAGTCTGTTATTGAAGGAAATCAGGACTTCTCTAGTTTAGGAACTCAAACAGGGCCAGAACCTGGAGGTAAGATCTGATGCAGAGGGCATGGAGGGGTGCTGCTTACTGGCTTGCTCCTCCTGGCTTACTCACCCTGCTTTCTTATGCTTATGAGTATGGGGTGTCCTTATGAGAACCCTCAATGTCCTCCCTGCTTTAGTCACTACTTAAGAAAATGCCCTCCAGGCTTACCCACAGCCCGATCTCATGGAGGCATTTTCTTGATTGAGGGTCTCTCAGATGATTTTAGCTTTTGTCAAGTTGATATAAAACTATCCAGCATACTGGGTATAGTGGTCTTGTGTGGCCTTTGGGGTCTCTTAGAGTCAGTAGAACATCTGTCTGGTCCCTTTGTGCTTTTATAGTCTCCATCAAAAAGTCAGGTCCTAGTCTAATAGATTTGCCTTTGTATGTTACTTTGTATGCTATTTGGTCATTTTCCCTTACAGTTTTTAATAGAATTTCTTTGTTCTGTACATTTAGTGTTTTGATTATTATGTGCCAAGGGTCATTTCTTTTCTGATTCCGTCTTTTTGATGTTCTGTATGCATCTTGTACCTTGATAGGCATTTTTCTTCTCTAGTTTAGGAAAAATTTCTTCTATGATTTTATTGAAAATATTTTCTGTATCTTTGACCTGGGTTTCTTCTTCTTCCTATATTTCTATTATTCCTAGTTTTTGTATTTTCATAGTAGCCCATACATACTTTCTAGATGTTTTGTTTTGGGATTTTTTTTTTTTAAGATTTAACATTTCCTTTGACTGAGGTATCCATCTTGATAGGTGTGGCCCCTGGGGATTCTGGGTGTAGTGTGTTTCTAGGTTCTTGGAGCTGACAGAGGAATGTGATGGTCTCAGAGAGTGAGACTGAAGGGGTGCACAGAAGGGAGGAAAGCAGGGTGTTCCACTAATATCTGCTTAGTCACCTGGATATAGGGGCAGAGAGTGAGGAGAGGTCACGACAGGTAGTCTGCTAGTGAGCTGGGGATGACACTTGGTATTGGATTTGGAGGAAAGGAGGGAGAGGGAGGGGAAGCTCACCTACCTGCTTTATTGGCCTACTTGCTTCTCTAGCATGCTTGGCTGTCTGGTTCCTAGGGAATGCCTGCTGGAGTTGGGGGCCAGGACAAAGAGATGAATAGAAGAAGGAAGGCTGGAGTAAAAGATCTCGCGTGATCTGCTGGGGATGGGGGCAGAGAGGAAGGAGAGGCCATAGCAAGTTGTCAGCTACAGAGATGGGGATGAGACCGAGGGACTGGATTTGGAGGAGAGGAGAGAGAGGTGAAGATCTGCAGTTAGCCCACCTGCCTCTCTGGCCATGTGAAATTGCAGCATTTTAGTAAGGGAACAATTCATCAACAAGACATTACAAGACATACTACAATAATTGTAAATATTTATGCACTAAATGTTGTGGTCTTAATTAATTTCATCAGATAAATACTAAAAAGCATGAAAGGTGAGATGCAATAATAGTGGAAACTTTTTAATATCCCACTTTCATTCTTAGATAGGTCTTCCAAGACAAAACTCAGCAAAAACATTCAGAGTTCAACTATAGCATAGATCAGTAGGATTTAACATATAATGATATGTACAGAATATGGATTCTTCTTAGTATTCAACTTCTTTAAAATAGCTACAGTATTGATGAGCTCTAAAGCACATTTGAGTGAAAATCATAGTTATACAACAAATAATTTTTTTCTCATATGGGAGATGAGGACTTCATTGAAAACCATTATTGTAAGCAAGCAGAATATTCTACCATATTGTCCATATGCTCATAGGTGCCTGTTCAGTTTGTGTATCCTGTAAGTATTCTTTTAAAAATAAAACAAAACAGAGCAGAAATATCTGCCATGATATCCCTAGGAAATTTATTTTTGTAGGTGTTAAAATGGATATATACTGAGCTTTAGAGTTGTGTATGTTAACAATTGAATGTTACTGAGCATTAAGAAATAAAACCCTTTATGCCTCCCCCCCAAATAATACATCATGATATTGAACTTAGTACTCTAATTGTAAACTTACAAAAATGCTTTTATGATTACTTCAATGTTTCTAAGGTTATGACTCATGAACAAGTTACATTCACGGTTGGGTTGCGTTTATACAAGACAGGGTGTGAATTTTAAAAATGGATCAACAAGATGGGACAGATTTAGGTGTGGACATATTTACGTAATATGTTTAAATATGGGCATAGAGAAGCACAAAAACAAATATCTCCTTTGGCATATACAACCCATATAGGAGTTTTGTGCACTATTGTATTAATAAACATTTATGGAGATTGAATGAAAATTGGCATTGGGTAGAATCTTGGCAAATAATCCTTGACTAGAGTAAGTTAAAAGCTATTGACACTTTAAATCCTTAAGGGAATGTAGACTAATGTCACTGCAAATTCTGCATTTGTGGCAGAAAAAGGGGAGATCATCCAAAGGGCAGGTCCCTTAGCAGTTGCAAATGGAATTGCTCCAGTAATCTTAATGTGGCTCTGTTGAAAAGCAACTTATAGCCATGCAACCCCAAAGTTACAATGGAATATTATAATTATATGTCTATACCTACAATATGTCTCACTCATACGTGACTCTAATTATTATCAAACGTTGTTTTTTCCATATTGATTTGCTGGTTTGCAAATACAGCTCTGTTATTGCTTTGTGTTTTACCCATACTTAAGT